>WNGS01151956.1:8238-20130 GCA_020271785.1 Procambarus virginalis
GGTACTTACCTATTTGTGCTTGCAGGATCGAGCATTGACTCTTGGATCCCGCCTTTCCAGCTATCGGTGTTTACAGCAATGACTCTGTCCCATTTCCCTATCATACCTAGTCTAAAAGTATGAATAGTATTTGCTTCCACAACCTGTTCCCCAAGTGCATTCCATTTTTCCACTACTCTCACGCTAAAAGAAAACTTCCTAACATCTCTGTGACTCATCTGAGTTCCAGTTTCCACCCATGTCCCCTCGTTCTGTTATTATTACGTGTGAACATTTCATCTATTTCCACTTTGTCAATTCCCCTGAGTATTTTATATGTCCCTATCATATCTCCTCTCTCCCTTCTTTTCTCTAGTGTCGTAAGGTTCAGTTCCTTCAGTCGCTCTTCATATCCCTTCCCTCGTAACTCTGGGACAAGCCTCGTCGCAAACCTCTGAACCTTCTCCAGTTTCCTTATGTGTTTCTTCAGGTGGGGGCTCCATGATGGCGCGGCATACTCTAAGACGGTCTCACGTATGCAGTGTAAAGCGCCCTAAAAGCCTCCTCATTTAGGTTTCTGAATGAAGTTCTAATTTTCGCCAGTGTAGAGTACGCTGCTGTCGTTATCCTATTTATATGTGCCTCAGGAGTTAGATAGGTGTCACATCCACTCCCAGATCTCTTTCTCGAATCGTTACAGGTAGGCTGTTCCCCTTCATTGTGTACTGTCCCTTTGGTCTCCTATCACCTGATCCCATTTCCATAACTTTACATTTACTGGTGTTAAACTCCAGTAGCCATTTCCCTGACCATCTCTGCAACCTGTTTAAGTCCTCTTGGAGGATCCTACAATCCTCGTCTGTCACAACTCTTCTCATTAATTTTGCGTCATCCGCAAACATGACATGTATGACTCCACTCCTGTAAACATGTCATTTACGTAAATTAGAAAGAGGATTGGTCCCAGCACCGATCCTTGAGGTACTCCACTTGTTACTGTTCTCCAGTCCGACTTCTCGCCCCTTACCATTACCCTCTGGCTCCTTCCTGTTAGGTAGTTCTTCACCCATTCTAGGGCCTTTCCGCTTACTCCTGCCTGCCTCTCAAGTTTGTATAGCAGTCTCATGTGCGGTACTGTATCAAAGGCCTTTTGGCAGTCAAGAAATATGCAGTCTGCCCAGCCTTCTCTGTCCTGCCTTATCCTTGTTACTTATCATAGAATTCTAAAAGGTTTGTTAGGCATGATTTCCCTGTCCAGAACCATGTTGGTGCTTGTTTACAAACCAATGCTCTCCAGGTGCTCAACAAGTCTTAGCCTAATTATTCTTTCAAGTATTTTGCAGGGGATGCTTGTCAATGATACGGGTCTGTAGTTAAGTGCCTCCTCCCTGTCACCTTTCTTGAAAATCGGTACGACATTTGCCTCCTTCCAGCAACTGGGCATTCTCCCGACATAAGTGACTCATTAAAGATCATTGCCAGAGGCACACTGAGAGCCTGCGCTGCCTCTTTAAGTATCCACGGTGATACTTTGTCTGGTCCAACAGCTTTATTTGCATCCAGTGTTGTCAACTGTTTCATTACCTCCTCTGCTGTCACCTCTATGTCTGATAGTCTGTCATTTAGGGTAATCGCTTCTAACAATGGGAGCTGCTCAGGCTCGGTTGTGAACACTCCATGGAAATTTGCATTCAGTACCTCGCAGATTTCCTTGTCGCTTTCTGTATATGCCCCTTCTGTTTTCCTCAGTCTTGTCACTTGGTCATTTACCGACATCTTCCTTCTTATATGGCTATGTAGTAATTTAGGTTGCTTTTTCGCTTTGACTGCAATATCATTCTCATAATTTCTTTCTGACATTCGTCTTATGTTAATGTAATCATTCCTAGCTCTGTTACATCTAATCCTGTTGTCCTCTGTTCTTTGTCTTCTGTACTTCCTCCACTCCCTCCTGCTTCTCACCTTTGCTTCCTTACATTGTCTATCAAACCATGGGTTATTATATTCCCTCCTGCTTTTTCCTTTATTGTTGGAATAAATCTGTGTGTGTGTGTGTGTGTGTGTGTGTGTGTGTGTGTGTGTGTGTGTGTGTGTGTGTGTGTGTGTGTGTGTGTGTGTGTGTGTGTGTGTGTGTGTATGTGTGTGTGTGTGTACTCACCTAATTGTACTCACCTAATTGTGCTTGCGGGGGTTGAGCTTTGGCTCTTTGGTCCCGCCTCTCAACTGTCAATCAACTGGTGTACAGTTTCCTGAGCCTACTGGGCTCTATCATATCTACATTTGAAACTGTATGGAGTCAGCCTCCACCACATCACTGCCTATTGCATTCCATTTACTAACTACTCTGACACTGAAAATTTCTTTCTAATGTCTCTGTGGCTCATTTGGGTACTCAGCTTCCACCTGTGTCCCCTTGTTCGCGCCCCTCCAGTGTTGAATAGTTCATCCTTGTTTACCCGGTCAATTCCCTGAGGATTTTGTAGGTTGTGATCATGTCCCCCCTTACTCTTCTGTCTTCCAGTGTCGTAAGTTGCATTTCCCGCAGCCTTTCCTCATAACTCATGCCTCTTAGTTCTGGGACTAGTCTAGTAGCGTGTGTGTGTGTGTGTGTGTGTGTGTGTGTGTGTGTGTGTGTGTGTGTGTGTGTGTGTGTGTGTGTGTGTGTGTGTGTGTGTGCGCGTGCATGCGTGCGTGCGTGTATGTGTGTGTGTGTGTGTGTGTGTGTGTGTGTGTGTGTGTGTGTGTGTGTGTGTGTGTGTGTGTGTGTGTGTGTGTGTGTGTGTGTGTGTGTGTGTGGGAAGGGAAGATTGATTTATCGAGCTGAAGATTGATTTATCGAGCTGAAGATTGATTTATCGAGCTAAAGATTGATTTATCGAGCTGAAGATTGATTTACCGAGCTGAAGATTAATTTATCGAGCTGAAGATTAATTTATCGAGCTGAAGACTGATTTATCAAGCTGAAGATTGATTTCTGGAGCAAAAGATTCATTACTGGAGCTGAAGATGGATTCGGGTGCAACAGTGATAAATGAGTCAGCAAGAGTTCGATGATAAAGCTGTCACAGAATTTTGGCCCCTGATGTACGACCCCTGACGTGCGACTCCTAATGTACGTCTCCTGATGTACGACCCATGATGCACGACTCCTGATGTACGACCCCTGATCTACGACCCCTGATATACGACCCCTGATGTACGACTCCCTGATGTACGACTTCTGATGTACGACTCCTGTTGTACGACCCCTGAAGTACGACTCCTGATGTTCGACCCCCTGGTGTACGACCCCCTGATGTACGACCCCTGATGTACTCCTCCTGATGTACGACCCCTGATGTACTCCTCCTGATATACGACCCCTTGATGTACGACCCAATGATGTACGACTCCTGATGTACGACTCCTGATGTAAAACTCCTGATGTACGATCATGATGTACGACTCCTTATGTACGACCCCTGATGTACGACCCCCTGATGTTCGACTCCTGATGTATGACTCCTGATGTTAAACTCTTAATGTACGACCCCTGATGTACGACCCCCGATGTACGACCCCTGATGTACGACCCCTGATATACGACCCCTGATGTACGACTCCCTGATGTACGACTTCTGATGTACGACTCCTGATGTACGACCCCTGATGTACGACTGCTGATGTTCGACCCCCTGGTGTACGACCCCCTGTTGTACGACACCTGATGTACTCCTGATGTACGACTCCTGTTGTACGACCCCTGATGTACGACTCCTGATGCTCGACCCCCTGTTGTACGACACCTGATGTACTCCTCCTGATATACGACTCCTGATGTACGACTCCTGATGTACGACCCCCCTGATGTACGACCCCTGATATACGACCCCTGATGTACGACTCCTGATGTAAAACTCCTGATTTACGACCTATGATGTACGACCCTTGATGTACGACCACTGATGTACGACCCCTGATGTACGACTCCTGATGTACGACTCCTGATGAACAACCCTCTGATGTACGACCCTTGATGTACAACTCCTGGTGTACGACCCCTGATGTACGACTCCTGATGTACGACTCCTAATGTACGACCCCTGATGTACGACCCCATATGTACGACCCCTGATGTACGACTCCTGATGTACGACCCCTGATGTACGTCCCCTGATGTACGAACCCCTGATGTACGCCCCCTGATGTACGACCCCAGATGTACGACCCTGATGTACGACCCCTGATGTACGCCCCCTGATGTACAAACCCCTGATGTACGCCCACAGATGCATGACCCCTGATTTACGACCCCTTGATGTACGACTCCTGATGTACGACCCCCTGATGTCCGACCCCTGATGTACGACCCCCTGATGTACGACTCCCTGATGTACGACCCCTGATGTACGACCCCTGATTTAGGACCCCTTGATGTACGACTCCTGATGAAAAACTCCTGATGTACGATCATGATGTACGACTCCTTGTGTACGACCCCTGATGTACGACCCCCTGATGTTCGACTCCTGATGTACGACCCCTGATGTACGACCCTTGATGTACGACCCCTGATGTACGGCCCTTGATGTACGACCCATGATTTACGACTCCAGGCAAAAAGTGGCAGAATGAGCTATCGATGCAATGCTTCCATTTGTGTCGACATATATTTGTGAGTGAGGGTTTTAAACTGTGTTTCAAGTGAAAACTAAGTAATGAAGTGTTTTGGAGGTTGGAACTGACAAGTGTTGTGCCCTTTCAAGACCTGCTCCACCAATCCAAGAATTGGTGAAGTAGAAGAACGATGACATGTTTCTCATAATAATTTTCATCTGAATAAACTGAGTTACATGGCAGTCTATTGAACTTTTTTTTTGATTGAAGTATGCTTGAGTTTAGTCTGTTACTTAATTATGTATTTAGACAATGTTGGGCAAGGAACAAGGGGGGAATGGGGGGGGGGTTATTTCTGACATCATTGGAATAGGCAGCTTGCGGCCTAAAAGGTTGAGTACCACTGCATTAGGCGACTCGCTGGCCAGGCCTTGGGGTGAGAGGACGTGCGCGCCTCCTCTCCCCTCTAGGGTCAAGTCCCTCGTCCCCAGCCTTGTGCTGTGATCGCCGGGGCGGTATCGTCACAATACTACTGTGCTGCTGAGTGTTCCGACACTATTGCATAAGTCACTAGTATCAGAGGAACCCTAGAGTGAACTAGTGAGTGGCGCCTGAGGCTTGGAGGCAGGCCAGCCTGCCCCCACCGCTCCCTTAGGGGGAAGCCTACCAAACATTAGTGTTTGATGCATTGCTGGTGTTAATAACACAGCATCACCTGTACAGTGTACCTGGGACTCACTGTAAGACTCTCTAACAAGAACCACAGGGCATCAACAGCTTCAGGCAACACTGCTTCAGGCAAGGAGAGTGGTGGGACCGTAACCTGACCCCCACGGGCCTCCGACCCTTGCGGTTAGAACACTGACCGAACGGTCAGCCGTATTCCTTCCCTGGCGGGAGGTTGACAGCCGCCAACACTTCAATGATGCCAGCTTTGTACACAGCAACTGTACATTCCTAGTTATAAGACTTATCTTCCCCACTTTCTCTTATTCTTCTCACTTCGCCATTTCAACAGGTCAAGTGGAACGGTCCAGTGGCCCATGCGGTTACCTGTAAAATCTGGGGGGCCACTTGACTTGGGCATCTGTTTACCCTTGTAGCAGGGCTAGGCTGTCTTAGGGGACATTCTGTCCACATAGGAGAATAAGTCACTGAGGGCTACCCTCTGCGAGTCCCAACCAACCAAGTGGAATATCCAAGTCGTCTGAGCACTCTCAAACCCACTGAGAGTGTTCTACCCCTCAGAGCAGGTTTATGACTGTTGGCGCTGATGACTGTTGGCGCTGATGACTGGTAAGGCATGCTGCCTGCTCTGCCATTTGTCGTGTTAATCATCATCATATGATTATCAATGTACACCAGGTATCGGAAGAGGTTAGAGCAACAATTACCGCCGCCTGAAGAAGCAGGTATGGAGGAGGTAGCTGCTGGACCCTCAGGGCTCTCCCCTACCGTGACCAGTGACACTGTCACCCCACCACCCAGTGATGGGTTTGTGGAGGTGGTAAATAAGAGCCAGAGAAGGAAACAAGGGAAACAGAAGCCTGGTGAACAACAGGGTGGAAGGCGTCCCATAGCACCAAGGAGCCAGTATACACGTCTGACCTTCCCTAAAGGCACGAGTGTGGCTGACAGGATTGTGTGGAGTAAGAAACTGAGCAAGGTGTACCCGCCTGGCACTGCAGGCGTGGTACGTCCACATGTCAACTCCCCATATGTGTATGTTTTAAGAGAGAAGCAGCAGGTTGTGGAGGCTCTTCTACAAGGGAAAATAGGTGATGTAAAGCTCTCCCCTCTAGATAATCCAACACGGAACAAGAAGATGGATGAATACCTAGTCTACAGGTACAGTCACGGGTATCCACTACAGTGGGCCTATGAATTAGACGGGGTACACAGAGCACGAAGATTGACCAAGAATGGTAAGCCTACTGATAAAATAGTCATAGTCTGGAAAAAGCCTGATCCGCCACCTGACCAGTATTGGTTTGGTGGGCTGTATGCGCGCCCCAGCACGTTCAGGGTGTGGGAGCCGAACCCTGTGGAGTGTTACGAGTGCTGTGGCAGTGGCCACATAGCTAAGCACTGCCGGTGCTCCACACCCAAGTGTGCTCTCTGTTCCGGTCCTCATCCACTGAAGGACTGTCAGTATAAGAAGACCAGAGACCAAAGAAAGCAGGAACAGGAGCAACAGAACACTGCAACAGAAGCAGGGCAACAACCTGAAACTGTGGCTCCGTCTAAACCATCGCTGAAGTGTTTCAGATGTGGTACGGAAGGAGTCACCATCTGGCACTCAGACTGTACCAACCGGCCAGCCTCCCTTGGCACAAGGAGGCAAGTGCCCGAGACTCAACAAGTGCCTACTGATGCTGGCTCTAGTACTGTTGACCCACCCCATAGTGGTGACAGTACCAGCAACGCCCCTGACAACACACAACAGCCTGAGGCAACAGTTAAAGGACAGTTGGCAACCTTGCAAGCACAGGTAGCAGAACTGACTGAAACTATACAGAGGCTATGTCAAGCTCCTCCACAAGAGATACAGCAGCCTCCACACTGCTGTGTCACAGCCGTGGCCCGCGCTGGTAAAGGTTCCTGTGGTGGTGGTGACGGCGGCGGCGGCGGCGGCGGCGGCAGCAGCGGCAGCGCAGCAGCGCGGCGGCGGCGGCGGCGGCGGCAGCAGAGACAGCAGAGATGAGAGCGACAACGGAGGCGGTGGCAGCGACGCCGTCAGTCAACTCAAGGATGACAGCAGTGTTAGTGACACAGAAACATTAACTGGACGAGGAAGTCGACCTGCATCAGCATATTTTAAAATGATTCATGACCTTAACGAACGCGCTCAAGCCAAGTACGAGAATGAAAATGATAATATTCTGAGTGACAGTAATTATGCCATACGACTTACAGAGAACATTCACTCGCGGACCATCCCGAGTTGCTCAGTGATCAAGAAACTGATGACGTCACCAGATGTTCCTGACGACACCAAACGCCAGGTTGGTGCGGCTCTTTACGTCGTAGAGTCACTTATGGACACATTGTGGAAGTGGGACAAGGACAACAGTGGGACCACCAGTCCCAGGGAGGAACAACACCAAGACGATGGCTGCTGTTGACACAAGGACCATTAAGTTTCTAAGTTGGAACATTCGTAGCATCAACAAAAGACTGAATGATCTAATTGCACATGTTACCAGTAACAACATAGATATAATTGCTTTACAGGAACCCTACACGTCCAACATGATAAACAAAACCCCACCAAAGATCAGAGGGTATGCATCCTATAATAACAGTAACGCCACAGGCCTATTAACATACATCAGAAGTGATTTACCGCACATTCTTGTGAGCACGTCACACAATGTACACACACAGTTCCATCACTTTCATGTACAAACTACAGCAGGCCACTTTTCATTCCTCAACGTATATGCCAGAAGCCAGAAGCTCAATGTAACATTGCTCCCAGATCTAGACAATCATGGGACAATATACATGGGAGATTTTAATGCTAGACATATTACGCTGGGAGACATTACTAACAACGATAATGGATGCAAATTTATCAAATATGTTTATGACAACAGATTAACCGTGTATACTACGGATACCCAAACTCATTTATTGGGAGGCAGACTTGATTATGTAATGGGTAGAAACCTTGTGCAAGATAGGATGGAATGTTCGTTGGTAAATCACTTAGTTAGTGATCACTATGCAGTTTCTGCTTCCTATGAGGTACAGTGTGATGTACCTAATAGACATCAGAGACGGAAAATGAATATTCCATATGGCTTGCATGACCACTTTATTAATTGTATATCAAAATGGTATCAAGATTACACAATAACGAATGTAGAAGCCTTCTCCAGAGATCTCGTTGATACAATTACTACCTACTACGACACATGGGTGTGTTGGGGAACAAGTCGTAAGCCTAGCAGAAGTGGGCAACACCTGCCACCACCCAAGTGGGTCCTTGACCCCGTATTTGTTAAAGAACATGAACGAGTAAAGCAACTTGGAGATACGTACAAACGAACCAAAGCACAAGGTGACTTACATGCATTTCTTGTTGCAAATAGAGAGATGAGAGACATGAGCAACGTTATACGTAATAAACATTGGGAAGAGTTCCTACAAAGTATAAATGAGCAAACAACACTTGTTGAAGTTTGGGAAAAGATACGAAAAATCTCTAGAAGCAACCCAACCAAACCACTGCACCACAGCCCACTAGAACAAGCAAACATTCTCCTTGATCAGTGGGCACTAACATCAAGCTACGACTCACTTCCAATTAACATACAGCATAAACTTAATGACACACGCCCCAACAGACAACGAACCATCAATCTTGCCTGTACAGCTATCGACGTGTCGGACCTTAATGATGTAACTGAATGGGAATTAAATCATGCACTAAAGATGGGAAATCAACTGCTCCTGGAGAGGACGGTATTACTTACAGTCTACTGAGATTAGTCTCACAAGTACCAGGTAATCCACTGTTAGTGCTGTACAGAATGAGTTTACGTGAAGGAGTATTACCTGATGCTTGGACAAAGAGTGTCATTGTTCCCATCCCCAAACCACACTCAGATAATTATAGACCCATATCTCTAACATCGTGTGTCTGTAAAGTGCTTGAACGTATTGTTCTTAACAGACTCATGTATCGTATACAGGGGCACCTGTCACCTCAACTGTTTGGATTTATGCCTGGGCTCAGTACACAACACTGTTTTGCTGAATACTTCGCACATATTGAAGCTTCCCCTCAAACAGTCTTCATCGACCTAGCAGCAGCTTTTGATACAGCAAACAGAGAAATCATACTGGAACAGCTTGCCGAGCTGGGAATACAAGGAAAATTACTGAAATGGATAAAGGGCTATTTGTCTAATCGAACAGCATATGTTTTGTTTAATGGTGTTAAAAGCACAGAGAGCAAACACTTTGAACTGGGAACTCCACAAGGAGGGGTCCTCAGCCCCCTGTTGTTCAACGTTCTGATGCATAAACTTATTAAAGATCTTCCAACTAATAATGAAGACACTGTCATTTGTTATGCTGATGATATATGTTTACAGGCTGCCTCCGAGCCTAGAATGCAAGTTCTGCTCGATGCTTTTGCTACTAGAGCTGAGGAATGTGGCCTCCTTATCTCTGTACAGAAAACTCGTGCCCTCATTCCATGTGGTATTCCACCACCCAATTATCATATAGATGGGCGAGCACTTGAGAACTGCGAGTCTTACAGATACCTTGGTGTCCCTATTAACGACCCTGGGTACCTTTCTTCTCTCAAGAGGAGACTGTGGGAGAGATTAAAGCCCTTGCGGGTCCTTGTTGGTGTCAATCATGGAATTAACGTGAGACTTGCTAGAATGTTTTATGTATCATTTATACGCTCTGTGATTGACTACAATGCTCTACATCTCACACTGTATACTGACAAAGAGCTGAAATCTCTTGAAACCTTGCAAAACGAAGCTATGCGTCTCATCCTTGGGGCTCCAAAGTCCACGAGAATAGTTAATATGAGAGCAGAGTTAAAATTACCTACCATAAGTGAGAGAATTTTGTCTATTAGCACAGTTTTCGGCGTGAAGGCATTGAGTAGATCTAGGCAACACATGAAGTTTCAAGCTAAACTTTCTAATATGCTGCACTCACCTGAGGTCTATAGAAGAAGAACGAAATCTGATTATGTATATTGGTTCTATAAGGTAGCCAACTCCATCAAAATATTAAATATGTACCCAACTCAACTAATGATTAATCAACCAATTACTCCATGGGATAACTGGGATTTATCAGTTGATTTTGTAAATGCGCCCAAGAAAGATAGTGTGCACTCTACATTATTAAAACAGTTAACACTGAAAGGCATCACTGAAAGTACTCAGAGTATGGGTAACGATGTGTATCAGTGCTATACCGACGGCTCTGTAGAAGAAGGTGGACGATGTACCGGATGTGCATGTAATATATTTGAACAATCTTCTCTCGTACATACAGCAATGAAGCGCGTCAATGACTGGGCAAGTACAACTCAAACCGAACTTGCAGGCATATACCTTGCCACTGAATTTTTAAAAGACAAAGGCAGTGGACTTATATACTGTGACTCGCAGAGTGCACTCCTGGCATTGAACGCACATAGTAGTGACACCCAGAAAATAGTCAGTGATATTCGAATGAATGTTTTAGCTGCTAAAGAAAACAGATTTGAAATTAAATTCCTATGGATACCATCACATGTTGGCATCTCAAGGCATGACACTGTTGATATGCTTGCAAAGACAGCCTGTAGAAAACCAGTGGTAGAAATTGATATGGGTATTTCATTAGCAGTGACAAAGAGAATACTTAAACAAATATCTAATGAAGATCTCACCGACCTAACAAATTCACAAAGACCTGAAAGTTGTAGCATTAAATATTATGATAGATATCGTGAGGAGACATTCACATATGGGACTAATAGAACAAGAACCCGGCAATGTGATGTTATAGTGGCCAGAATACGCCTGGGATATAGACGTATCTGGCAGCTTTCTCAAAACCCAAATGTCGAGTACACAATGTGTCAACTTTGTGAAAGAGAAAACATGCACTCTCTTGAACATTATATTGTAGAATGTCCCATACTGGCTGACTTTCGCCCTCCTGGGCTAAGGTATGCTGAACTCTGTAATTACTATATGAGTACTGGAACACTTGATGATATATTGGACTTGTATCCAAGATTGACCATGTAATAGATTAATTATACAATGTATATGATGTAACTATATAACCTGAGCTTGTAAAAGCACCTTAATCACCTTCAGTGATTAAGTGCTTAATTGCACACTAGTTTCTTTATCAGCTATCTCACCCTGTCAGAGTAAATGAGACAAATGTCTGTGAATGCATGTGTGTATATATGTATATGTGTGTGTGTATGTATATGTATGGGTATAAAGTATATATGGAAGCTGATCAGAATTACATTTCACCTTTGTAAATGTACATTAATGACACTGTGTAAAAGACACATCGAACACTTTATGTAAGGCATACGTAAATCTGTGTATCTATGTATTTACGTATATAGGTTAGCTTAGCATTTTAAAAGCACCGACTCACCTTCAGTGGTTGATTGTTCAATAAACCCTTGAAATATATGTTTAACACATCTCTAACCCTGTCCATGGAGGACAGAAGAAAATGTATATATGCTGGTTAGCATTGTAAATGTGTGGCCACGTCTGTGGTAGAAAATAATAATAAAAAAAAAAAAAAACCTGACCAGAA
>WNGS01151957.1:0-17514 GCA_020271785.1 Procambarus virginalis
GCCTATCAGACCCTCCAATCTTCAGACCCCGTATGCCCTTCCTACCCGACCTACCTACCCAGGCCCTACCCAAAACCCTCCTACCTACCTCCCTAGAAGCCCAGCCCCAGTAGCCCCCCAAGCACCCCTCCCGATCTCTTTCACCCCCCATACACCCCCCGGACCCCCCCTACACCCCCCGGACCCTCCCCACCCCAGTCATCCCCAGACACCCCCCAGATCCCCAGGTCCCCCTGCCCCCAGTCACCCCCCAGACACCCCCAGATCCCCCCAGACCCCCAGAGACAGGGGGAACCCTGGAACAGGAGTTTCCATGAAGAGTCTCAAGGTATGGTACACCAATGCTGATGGGGTATCTAATAAAGCAGAAGAGGTAAAAGAAAGAGTGTGAGTGAGGCAGATCCTGACATAGTTGCAATTGTGGAAACTAAAATTAATGACATGATCTCAGATGCAATCTTTCCTGAAGGGTACCAGGTGATAAGAAAAGAGAGGACACAGAGACAGGGAGGGGGAGTGGCACTCCTAATAAAGCGGAAATGGCAGTTTGAAGACCTGGGAAATCAGGTTACCAATGAGAGCACAAGCTTCATACATGGAACTCTAACAGTAGATGGGAGGAAGATTGTGATCTTAGTAATCTACAATCCCCCACCAAACAGTAGAAGACCCAGGCAGGAGTATGATGACAACAACAAGGCATGCATAGATGAACTGCAGAAGGCAGCAACACTAGCCCACAGAATGAGAGCGAAGCTGCTGGTCATGGGGGACCTAAATCATGGAGAGATAAATTGGAATCAAGGAATCCCCATGGAGGGGACGAAACGTGGGGAGCAAAATTAGTAGATGTTATAGACAGGAATTTCCTAACACAGCATGTGAAGGAAGACACAAGGGAAAGAGGAGGAGATGCACCGAGCCTATTAGACCTGATTTTCACCCAGAACGTAGAAGATATCGAGAATTTGGAGCATGAAATACCTCTAGGGGCCAGTGACCATTGTGTCCTAGTCTTTGACTACATGATGGAATTCAAACTTATGACGATGGGACAAGAGATCTGGGAAAGGAGAGTTGACTACAGGAAAGGGGACTATAGGAGGATAAGGGACTATCTGGGAGAAGTGCAGTGGGAGGAAGAAATTAGAGGAAAAACAGTCCAAGATATGATGGACCTAGTCATACAGAAATGCCAAGAGGCCGAAGAGAGATTTATACCAACAGTAAAGGGAAAAATAAGAAGGAATATAATAACCCTGGTTTAATAGACAGTGTCAGGAAGCAAAAAAGGCCAGCAGGCGGGAGTGGAGGAAGTTCAGAAGACAAAGGACAGAGGACAACAGGATCAGATGCAACAGAGCTAGGAACGATTACATTAACATAAGACGAACATCGGAAAGGGACTATGAGAACGATATTGCAATCAAAGCAAAAAAACAACCTAAGCTACTACACAGTCATATAAGAAGGAAAATGTCGGTGAACGACCAAGTGACAAGACTAAGGAAGGCAGAGGGGGCATATACTGAAAATGACAAGGAAATCTGTGAGGCACTGAATGCCAGTTTCCATGGAGTGTTCACTACCGAGCCCGAGCAGCTCCCATTGTTGGAAGGGGTTACCCTAGATGAAAGACTATCAGATATAGAGGTGACAGCAGCAGAAGAGTAATGAAACAGTTGACAACTCTAGATGCATCTAAAGCAGTAGGACCAGACAAAGTATCACCGTGGATACTAAAAGAAGCGGCGCAGGCCCTCAGCGTGCCTCTGGCAATGATCTTTAATGAGTCACTTATGTCGGGAGAATTGCCCAGTTGCTGGAAGAAGGCAAATGTCGTGCCGATCTTCAAGAAAGGCGATAGGGAGGAGGCACTTAACTATAGACCTGTATCACTGACAAGCATCCCCTGTAAAATACTGGAAAGAATAATTAGGCTACGACTGGTTGCGCACCTGGAGAACGTTAGGTTTGTGAACAAACATCAACATGGGTTCTGGACAGGGAAATCGTGCCTAACAAACCTTCTGGAATTCTATGATAAAATAACGAGGATAAGACAGGACAGAGATGGTTGGGCAGACTGCATATTTCTGGACTGCCAAAAAGCCTTTGATACAGTACCGCACATGAGACTGCTGTTCAAACTCGAGAGGCAGGCGGGGGTAGGGGGAAAGGTCCTAGCATGGATAAGGAACTACCTAACAGGAAGGAGCCAAAGAGTTACGGTAAGGGGCGAGAAGTCGGACTGGCGAACAGTAACAAGTGGAGTACCACAAGGATCGGTACTGGGACCAATTCTATTTCTTGTATATGTTAACGATATGTTTAGGTGTAGAGTCCTACATGTCGATGTTTGCGGATGACGCAAAGTTGATGAGAAGAGTTGTGACAGATGAGGATTGCAGGATCCTCCAAGAAGACCTGAACAGGTTGCAGAGATGGTCAGAGAAATGGCTACTGGAATTCAACACGAGCAAATGTAAAGTTATGGAAATGGGACTAGGAGATAGGAGACCAAAGGGTCAGTACACAATGAAGGGGAACAGCCTACCTGTGACGACGCGCGAGAGAGACCTGGGTGTGGACGTAACACCTAATCTATCTCCTGAGGCACATATAAATAGGATAACGACAGCAGCGTACTCTACACTGGCAAAAGTTAGAACATCATTCAGAAACCTAAGCAAGGAGGCATTTAGGGCGCTTTACACTGCCTACGTGAGGCCAGTCTTAGAGTATGCCGCCTCATCATGGAGTCCCATCTGAAGAAGCATAATAATGAAACTGGAAAAGGTTCAGAGGTTTGCAACGAGACTCGTCCCTGAGCTACGAGGGATGGGGTATGAGGAGCGCCTGAGGAACTGTGCCTTACGACACTAGAAAGAAGAAGGGAGAGAGGGGACATGATAGGAACGTATAAAATACTCAGAGGGATTGACAGAGTGGACATAGACGAAATGTTCACACGGAATAGTAACAGAACGAGGGGACATGGATGGAAGTTGGAAACTCAGATGAGTCACAGAGATGTTAGGAAGTTTTCTTTTAGCGTGAGAGTGGGAAAATGGAATGCACTTAAGGAAACAGGTTGTGGAAGCCAATACTATTCATAATTTTAAAACCAGGTATGATAGGGAAATGGGACAGGAGTCATTGCTGTAAACAACTGATGCTCGAAAGGCGGGATCCAAGAGTCAATGCTCGATCCTGCAGACACATATAGGTGAGTACACACACACACACACCCCTTCTCTTCCACTGCACCCCTCTTACACTCACCCCCAAACCCACCAAAACTCACCCCTCCTATGCACCTTCAGCCCACATTTAACCCCCTCACCTTTTGACCCCCTAACACCTTCCCCCATCTCCCTCTTCCCCTCTTCTACCCCAAAACCCCACCTACCCCCGATTCCCCCTAACTAATACGCCCTCTCTTCCACTCCCAGCACCCATGCTCCATTCTCCTCTCAGCCCTCTGTCCTCAATATCCCTCCCCCCAACTTCTCAACCTCTATCTGACTCTCAGTCTCACTCTATTTCTCAATCCCCACATGCTATTCAGACCCCTAACTTTCAGACCCATTATGCCCTTCCTACCCCCTAGATGCCCAGACCCCATTCGCCTACCAGGCACTCCCAGGCACCCCCCTAGCACCCCCCATTCACCCCCACAGCCCCCACTCGCCCCCCATTCACCCCCACAGCCCCCACTCGCCCCCCAGACACCCACCAGTCCCCCCCAGACCCCCAGTGAAAGGGGGAACTCAGACACCCGAGTTTCCAAGAAGAGTCTCAAGGTGTGGTACACCAATGCTGATGGGGTAGCCAATAAAGCAGAAGAGATAAAAGAAAGAGTTAGTGAGGCAGACCCAGACATAGTGGCAATAGTGGAAACTAAAATAAATGACATGATCTCGGATGCAATCTTTCCGGAGGGGTACCAGGTGATAAGAAAAGAAAGGACACAGAGACAGGGAGGAGGAGTGGCACTCCTAATAAACGGAAATGGAAGTTTGATGAGCTGGAAAATCCGGGTACCAATGAAAGCACGAGCTCCATACATGGAACTCTGACAGTGGATGGGAAGAAGATTGTAATCTTGATACTCTACAATCCCCCACCAAACAGTAGAAGGCCCAGGCAGGAGTACGAGGACAGCAACAAGGCATGTATAGATGAACTGCAGAGGGCAGCAACAATAGCGCATAGAATGAAGGCGAAGCTACTGGTCATGGGGGACCTAAACCACGGAGAGATAGATTGGGAAACGAGGAATCCCCATGGCGGGGAGGAGACCTGGGGAGCGAAGCTGGTAGACGTTATTGACAGGAATTTCCTAACACAGCATGTGAAGGAAGATACTAGGGAAAGAGGAGGGGATACGCCCAGCCTATTAGATCTCATCTTCACCCAGAATGTAGAAGACATCGAGCAGTTGGAACATGAAATACCACTAGGAGCCAGTGACCATTGTGTCCTAGTCTTTGACTACATGATGGAGCTTAAAATTGTGACCAACGGTCAAGAGGTAAGGGGAAGGAGAATTGATTACAGAAAAGGGGACTACAGAAGGATAAGGGACTACCTGGGAGAAGTGCAGTGGGAGGAAGAGCTTATAGGAAAAACAGTGCAAGGTATGATGAACCAAGTCATATTGAAATGCAAAGAGGCTGAAGAGAGATTTATTCCAACAATAAAGGAAAAAAGCAGGAGGGAATATAATAACCCATGGTTTGATAGACAATGTAAGGAAGCAAAGGTGAGAAGCAGGAGGGAGTGGAGGAAGTACAGAAGACAAAGGACAGAGGACAACAGGATTAGATGTAACAGAGCTAGGAATGATTACATTAACATAAGACGAATGTCGGAAAGAAATTATGAGAATGATATTGCAGTCAAAGCGAAAAAGCAACCTAAATTACTACATAGCCATATAAGAAGGAAGATGTCGGTAAATGACCAAGTGACAAGACTGAGGAAAACAGAAGGGGCATATACAGAAAGCGACAAGGAAATCTGCGAGGTACTGAATGCAAATTTCCATGGAGTGTTCACAACCGAGCCTGAGCAGCTCCCATTGTTAGAAGCGATTACCCTAAATGACAGACTATCAGACATAGAGGTGACAGCAGAGGAGGTAATGAAACAGTTGACAACACTGGATGCAAACAAAGCTGTTGGACCAGACAAAGTATCACCGTGGATACTTAAAGAGGCAGCGCAGGCTCTCAGTGTGCCTCTGGCAATGATCTTTAATGAGTCACTTATGTCGGGAGAATTGCCCAGTTGCTGGAAGGAGGCAAATGTCGTACCGATTTTCAAGAAAGGTGACAGGGAGGAGGCACTTAACTACAGACCCGTATCATTGACAAGCATCCCCTGCAAAATACTTGAAAGAATAATTAGGCTAAGACTTGTTGAGCACCTGGAGAGCATTGGGTTTGTAAACAAGCACCAACATGGTTTCTGGACAGGGAAATCATGCCTAACAAACCTTTTAGAATTCTATGATAAAGTAACAAGGATAAGGCAGGACAGAGAAGGCTGGGCAGACTGCATATTTCTTGACTGCCAAAAGGCCTTTGATACAGTACCGCACATGAGACTGCTATACAAACTTGAGAGGCAGGCAGGAGTAAGCGGAAAGGCCCTAGAATGGGTGAAGAACTACCTAACAGGAAGGAGCCAGAGGGTAATGGTAAGGGGCGAGAAGTCGGACTGGAGAACAGTAACAAGTGGAGTACCTCAAGGATCGGTGCTGGGACCAATCCTCTTTCTAATTTACGTAAATGACATGTTTACAGAAGTGGAGTCATACATGTCAATGTTTGCGGATGACGCAAAATTAATGAGAAGAGTTGTGACAGACGAGGATTGTAGGATCCTCCAAGAGGACTTAAACAGGTTGCAGAGATGGTCAGGGAAATGGCTACTGGAGTTTAACACCAGTAAATGTAAAGTTATGGAAATGGGATCAGGTGATAGGAGACCAAAGGGACAGTACACAATGAAGGGGGAACAGCCTACCTGTAACGATTCGAGAAAGAGATCTGGGAGTGGATGTGACACCTAATCTAACTCCTGAGGCACATATAAATAGGATAACGACAGCAGCGTACTCTACACTGGCGAAAATTAGAACTTCATTCAGAAACCTAAATGAGGAGGCTTTTAGGGCGCTTTACACTGCATACGTGAGACCCGTCTTAGAGTATGCCGCGCCATCATGGAGCCCCCACCTGAAGAAACACATAAGGAAACTGGAGAAGGTTCAGAGGTTTGCGACGAGGCTTGTCCCAGAGTTACGAGGGAAGGGATATGAAGAGCGACTGAAGGAACTGAACCTTACGACACTAGAGAAAAGAAGGGAGAGAGGAGATATGATAGGGACATATAAAATACTCAGGGGAATTGACAAAGTGGAAATAGATGAAATGTTCACACGTAATAATAACAGAACGAGGGGACATGGGTGGAAACTGGAAACTCAGATGAGTCACAGAGATGTTAGGAAGTTTTCTTTTAGCGTGAGAGTAGTGGAAAAATGGAATGCACTTGGGGAACAGGTTGTGGAAGCAAATACTATTCATACTTTTACGACTAGGTATGATAGGGAAATGGGACAGGAGTCATTGCTGTAAACAACCGATAGCTGGAAAGGCGGGATCCAAGAGTCAATGCTCGATCCTGCAAGCACAGATAGGTAAGTACAGATAGGTAAGTACACACACACACACACACACACACACACACACACACACACACACACACACACACACACACACACACACACACACAGAACAGAAGAGTACGGGGACACAGGACAGAAGAGTAAGGGGAGACATGATCACAACCTACAAAATCCTCAGAGGAATCGACCGGGTAAACAAGGATAAACTATTCAACACTGGTGGGACGCGAACAAGGGGACACAGGTGGAAACTGAGTACCCACATGAGCCACAGAGACGTTAGAAGGAACTTTTTCAGTGTCAGAGTAGTTAACGGATGGAATGCATTAGGCAGTGATGTGGTGGAGGCTGACTCCATACACAGTTTTAAATGTAGATATGATAGAGCCCAGTAGGCTCAGGAATCTGTACACCAGTTGATTGACAGTTGAGAGGCGGGACCAAAGGGCCAAAGCTCAACCCCCGCAAGCACAAATAGGTGAGTACAAATAGGTGAGTACACACACACACATTATTAGTACACTGTAATAAGGAAAGATTGGGAAGGATGGGGAGGAGGTGGAGTGGCCCTACTAATGAGAAAGGAATGGAGCTTCAAGGAGATGGTCATCCAGGGCTGCGAGGGATTCAGAGACTACATAACAGGCACCATGACATTGGGAGGACCAAGGATAGTAGTAGCTGTGATATATAACCCTCCACCAAATGACAGAAGACCCAGGCAAGAGAATGACAACAACAACATGGCAGTTAACACTATAATTGAGAAGGCAGCCTCTGCTGCCTGTAGAAATAGATCCCACCTGCTCATCATGGGGGACTTCAATCACGGAAGGATGTACTGGGAGAACAAGGAACTGCATGGAGGAGAGGATACATGGAGAGCCAAACTAATGGAGGTGGCGACAAGAAACTTTGTAAGCCAACATGCCAGTGAGCCCACTAGGATGAGAGGAAACGATGAACCAGCGAGACTCGACCTAGTCTTCACTCTGAACGACTTCGACTAAGGGAAATCGGTTTTGACGCCTCAGTAGGAATGAGCGCCCACAGTACACTGGTGTTTGAGTATCTGTTTGAAGAAGGGTTATTGAACTCGAGGAGGGATACTGAAAACAAAAGGCTGGCATTCCGTAAGGATAACTATGAGGAGATAAGAAGATTCCTAACAAATATAACATGGGAAACAGAGCTTAGGGGAAAGACGACCCAAGACATGATGGATTACGTCACGCACAAGTGCAAGGAAGCAGCAAACAAGTTTGTCCCAGTCCAAAAAGAAGACAACAAAATGAAGATGAGAAACCCATGGTTTAATCAGAGATGTAGGCTAGCTAAGCAGCAAAGTAAAAGGGCATGGAGAAACTATAGGAATAACAGGACACTTGAGAGCAGAGAAAGATACCAGAGTGCCAGGAATGAATATGTCAGGATGAGAAGAGAGGCAGAAAGACAATACGAAAATGACATCGTGAGCGAGGCAAAGACTCAGCCTAAATTGATGCACAGACACATCAGGAGAAAAACAGGAGTAAAGGAACAGGTAATGAAATTAAGAATAGGGGCAGAAGGATTCACTACAAACGACAAGGAGATGTGTGAGGAAGTGAATAAGAAATTCCAGGATGTCTTCACCTTAGAGCAAGGAGAAATTCCAGAGATAAGAGAGGGAATAGCTAACCAGGAACCACTGGAAGAGTTTGAAATTACCAGTGAGGAAGTAAGGAAGTTGTTACTAGAGTTGGTTGTGACAAAGGCTATAGGCCCAGATGGAATCTCCCCTTGGATACTAAAGGAAGGAGTTGAAGAACTGTGCCTCCCCCTCTCCATAGTGTATAACAAATCACAGACAACAGGGGAACTGCCAGAAATTTGGAATGCAGCTAATGTAGTCCCGATATATAAGAAAGGGGATAGACAGGCAGCACTGAACTATAGGTCAGTGTCCCTAACCTGCATACCATGCAAGCTGATGGAGAAGACTGTGCGAAGAAAGTTAGTGGAACATCTGGAGTGAAGAACTTTGTAACACAGCTTCAACATGGCTTCAGGGATGGCAAGTCCTGCCTCACAGAGTTAATTGAATTCTACGACCAGGCAATAAAAATCAGGCACGAAAGAGAGGGACGGGCAGGCTGCATATTTTTGGATTGCCAGAAAGCCTTTGATATAGTACCACACAAGAGGCTAGTGAAAAAGCTGGAGATACTGGCTGGAGTGAAAGGGAAGGTACTCCGTTGGATAAGGGAGTACCTAAGCAACAGAAGACAACGAGTCACTGTGAGGGGTGAGGTCTCAAATTGACGAGACGTAACAAGTGGAGTCCCGCAGGGATCAGTCCTTGGACCTATACTGTTTCTGATATATGTAAATGATCTCCCGGAGGGTATAGACTCGTTTATCTCAATGTTTGCTGATGACGCAAAAATTATGAGCAGGATTGAAACAGAGGATGATAGCAGGAGTCTACAAGATGACGTGGACAGATTGAATGAATGGTCCAACAAATAGCTGCTGAAGTTCAACCCGAGTAAATGCAAAGTAATGAAACTGGGCGGAGGAAACAGAAGGCCAGACACAGGATACAGAATGGGAGATGAAGTACTTCATGAAACGGACAGAGAGAAAGATCTAGGGGTTGATATCACACCAAACCTGTCTCCAGAAGCCCTCATAAAAAGAATTACGTCTGCGGCATATGCTTGACTGACTAACATCAGAACAGCATTCAGGAACCTGTGTAAGGAATCATTCAGAATCTTGTATACCACATATGTAAGACCAATCCTGGAGTATGTGGCTGCAGCATGGACCCCGTACGTTGTCAAGCACAAGACGAAGCTGGAAAAAGTTCAGAGGTATGCCACTGGACTATTCCCGGAGCTAGGACGCATGAGTTAGGAGGAATGGCTGCGAGAGATGCACCTTACGACACTGGAAGACAGAAAAGTATGGGGAGACATGATCACTACCTACAAAATCCTCAGGGTATGGACAGGGTAGACAAGGATAAACTATTCAACACCTGTGGTATGCGAACAAGGGGACTCAGGTGGAAAGCAGGAGGCTGCATCCTGTGAAGGAGCAACAACGATACGTGTACCGAGACGGGTGGGGTTGAAGGTAACAGAGGCATCCACAGAATCAACAACGTGCCTATGGAGAGAGAAATCGTCAGGAGGCATAGACTCAAGAGGGAGGAGATCAAATTATTTTGCCCACGAAGCGGGACCAAACAAGGCTTGGTACGCACCAGTACGGGAAGGAATCGAGCGAGTGCGGCTTGGCGCGGATGGCGTTGAGAACCCCCAGAGAGAGGTTAAAAAGCACAGTAGTCACAACGAGAGACTGAGCCATACTAGGGGACGAGGTGGTCACCACTGGGGGCTTGTGGCTCAACCCAACCACAGAGGAGGGACGGGAGCCGATGGCAGTAGTCAGGAGGGTCAAAGGAGGAGCAAGGTCAGGGCCCAATACAGCGGGGGCTACAGAGCCTGGTCTTCCAATACAGTCCGACTCAGGGGCTTGGTTGCCCACCCCACGAGCCTGAGAGGGTACAAAAGGAACATTCACAGACATTAAGATGCGAAATAACACTTTCATTCACGAATGTGCCCCCCCCCACATCCACCATGGAGCCACAATTTGAGGCAGGACACCGAACAAGAAGCTATCGGCGATCATGCTGGGCCCCCTAGAGGTGCGTCATGAATATACGCCCCACAAACGCCACCTTAAGAACCGTCAGTCCGTCGAGATCGGGTTCAGTGACGAAAGGGGGATTGACAATAAAAGGTTCCCCTCGCTCGAGAAGTTGGGTACTACAGTTCTACGAGTGCAAAAATATGCCTCCTCAAACACCAGGGCGTCAAAAAAAAAGAAGGAGGCTGAAAGAATGATCAAAACAGGCACAAGGTCAGTGGGAAATGACAACGAGAAAGGAGAAGAGAGGGGAGAAAAAACGAAACAAAAGGAAAAGGAAAAAGGTGTCCAGCAGAATTAGAGAGGACAGCAGCAGGAGCACAAGGCTACAAAAGGACAGAGGAGTGTCTCCGGTAGCCGCCCACCAAGCCCCTCACGGCGACAACGAGCTGGACAGGGAGGAGGTAATTACAGAGAAGCTGAAATATTCCCTCTCTGTAAGAGGTTTAAGCTTTCTTCTTACTCTGCACTAAATGCCTTTAGAGACTATGTGAAGGATCATGGTCGCCGCATCTCCCAAGATTTACACCCATTACTGAGCTGTTTACAAGTTAATCCTATTAGTTCTGCTGAGTATGAGAGGGGACTTAGTCACATGAACCTGAACTTATAATATTATAGTAAGTAAGCTATTCATTTTATAGATTTCATAATTGCTTTTTGACTTTTATTGGTCATCTATTATTAATAATTATTCTAGTTCATTTTTACTTTCCTAAGTTCCCATTAAGTTTTTTATTACTTAAATTACCATTAAGTTTATATTACTTTAGAACTGTTATTCCACTTTTTCTTTGTAACCCAGGTTGCCTAGCCTCACCACCATTGCTCCATTGTGCTCTTGGCTTTGCCTGGGCAATTTTGATCATTAGTGCAAATTTTTACCTTCAGTGTATCTGAAAGTACCTTTAAGCAACGTATCACATTTTTGTGTATAGTTTTATATATTCTATTTTTTTCATAGCTAGTTCTTTTATAATTGTCTTTTTTGGATTTTCTGTTAAACAGCCCTCTTATGCAAACTATTATAGATCCAGACCTTAACCTCTAATCTAGTATCTATGATAATCATCACTTTAATTATCAAAATTGCAGGTATTATACAGTACATGATGTAAACAATGTTTTAGCGTGTAATCACAATGTTTCTGTAATTAACTTGAATGTGAGATCTCTAAGCAAACACTTTGATGATGTTAATGCCCTGATTCAAACAGTTGACAACAAATTCTCTTTTCTTGTGTTTACTGAAACGTGGTTAAAAGAGGACACTACTCAACTCTACAACATACCTAACTACTCAGCTATACTCAACTGTCGTCCTATACAAAGAGGTGGTGGTACTTCTCTTTACTACCACCAAAAACTGACCTGTTTAAAAGTAATAAAATCTAGAGACCCTTGTGGAGAGTATATATTTGCCTGTTTCAGAGTCAAAAGTAGCGATGCTGTCCTGACATTGGGAGCAGTCTACAGGATTCCTGACACTGATGTGGCTGAATTTAACTCATACCTTAGAAATCTAATACTAGAGAACAGACTGAACAAAAACCACTTAATTATTTCTGGAGACTTTAACGTTGACCTCTGCGAGGCTGATAACCCTCCTGCTCCTAGCTTCCTCAACTGAATGAACTGTATGGCATCAGACCCAAAAAAGCACTAACGATGCATTTATTAATATGATTAACTTGATACATGCAGCTCTTGATAAAAATGAGTTCCCTGTTGGGTTATTTGTGGACCTGCGTAAGGCTTTTGACACTGTCAACCACCAAAACCTTTTTCTTAAATTACAGCATTATGGAGTCAGAGGTCACTCCCTGCAATACCTTACGTCTTACCTTACTGACAGACTCTAGTATGTTTCTGTGAATAATTCAATTTCTCCCACCCTACCCATCAACATCGGTGTTCCCCAGGGCAGCATACTTGGCCCTCTCCTCTTTCTCATCTACATTAACGACCTTCCAAATGCCTCCCAACATCTCAGACCAATTCTATTTGCTGACGACACAACCTTCATTTAATCCAGTCCTGACCCCCTTGCTCTAAATGCCACAGTGAATACTGAGCTAAATAAAGTCCATCACTGGCTTACTGCTAACAAACTCACCCTCAATATTGACAAAACTTTCTATATTTTGTTTGGCAATAAATCCTCAAACCAAATAAATCTCGGGATAATCAATACCCAAATTTGTAACAAAGTAGATGGCAAATTCCTTTACGATCTCATTGACCACAAGCTGAATTTCCGGGAACACATTTTAAATATATAAAAAAAAGTTTAAAAAACTGTTGGCATTCTTTCTAAGATCAGATATTATGTACCTCGCCCTGCCCTGGTGATACTCTATTACTCTCTCGTCTATCCTTATCTCAACTATGGTATTTGTGCTTGGGGTTCTACTACCCAAAATCATTTACTTCCTCTAATTACTCAACACAAAGCTGCTATTAGGACAATATCTAACTCTGTCCCCAGATATCACTCAGTACCCTTACTCAAATCTCTGAATATATTAGATATTAAGTCACTGCACATCCTCTCATGTGTATTTTTTATATATAAAACGCTGAACTGTAAGGTCAATCCTGACCTTAAAAGCTTCCTAGAAGGTTGTAACAGATCCCATGAGCACCACACCAGAAACAAATACCTATTTGATATTCCAAGAGTACGACTTAATTAAACTAGAAATGCATTACAAATCAAGGGACCCAGAATGTGGAATGACCATCCCAATCATGTTAAAGACTGTACCTCTCTCAACCAGTTTAAGATAAAAACGAAGTACTACCTAATTAACTCCATGTAACCTACCTCACCCCCCAAAATGTCAACCCATGTCTACTATTTTAAACAATGCTGTTTGTTGACCAAATTGTATTTTTGCTATACTTTAATCTCAATTAGTAATAAGTTTTAGTCTTAGTGTTTTTTCCTGCCCGAAACGCTTAGCGGAATAGTGACTTTAGGCATTGTATGTACTAGCTCTATCTTTCAATCCATCAACGTTTTGTATCTCACCTTGTATGTATGTACTTTACCTGAATAAATATTTGTATTTGAATAATAATAACAACACGCTCAAGAATTCTCATAAATCATGTATCAGCACTTATGTTTGTTAAACTCCATGGACCTCCTCTAGTTCAGTGGCATCCTGAGCCATGTGCCACATCATGGGTGCGGTACCATAGCTCAGATGACACCAGGACAAGAGTTGCTTCACACCCCTGAACACATCTCACACCTGACCCTTTGTGGAAACTATTGTAAAACATCTCACTAGTTGTATTTTGTGAGCACTAAGTGTCTTAACTTCTTTAATTGATAAATACATGATTGATGTTTTTTCTGTATTTGTTTGATAATTATATTTTGATAAATAATGAGTACAAATACGAAATAATTGATCATGTGACATATATACAAACAGGATAGTAAATGACAAGCTTTTGTCAGGTCTTCCAGAAGTCTGGTACCTATAAAATTGGCACTGCAGTCCTGCATTTATCATGCTGGACAACACCTATGTGAGATGGTATCCATACAAATGAAACTCTGAAACTCTAACCCTTTAATAATAATAATTATTATTTTTATTTGCAAGAAGGTACAATAAGTTGATGAGATTACATAAGATTGGTATTTTTACATTCATGCAAAGTCACTAACACGCATAGCATTTTAGGAAAGTCCTTAATCTAACATATCAGGTAAGATGAAAGGGTACATTATAGCAACGTTTTTATATCACGGCAAGACAATTTATAGTAGCAAGGTTTGTGCCTTTTAATCTTTGTTTAAGTTACCAATCAAGCTATTAATGCAATCAATCAGAGCTACCAATGTGCTTTAATATACCTACTAATCTCTCTCATGTCATTTTTTCTTGCAATGTATCTGTCATCATTTTATTAATTCTGCTAGAATTTACCTACTTAAAATTGTCTGTTAGATTAAGGACCTGCCCAAAACGCTGCACGTACTAGTGGCTTTACCAGAATATAAATACCATGCTATGTATCCTCACAAACCCAATGTACCTTCTTCCATATAAAAATAAATAAATAAATAAATAAATAAATAAATAAATAAATAAATAAATAAATAAATAAATATTAACAAATAACTACAGCATAAGTTGACAGCGGTGATTACGTTGGTAAGGATATATTTCTTAAGTACTAATATTGGGGAAGTGGGTAGTACAAGATACAGTGTGAATTTGAAGCACAAGTTAGGGCACTATGAGGATGAAATTAGGTACTTTTTGGTTTTACTTTTGAATAGGTTGGGTAAGGTTGGGTTGAATAGGTTGTTAAAGGTTGGGTAAGTTGGACAGTTTTTTAATTCAACAGGGAGTGAGTTCCAAAGACTGGGCACTTTTATTTGCATGGAGTGTTTGCACAGATTTAGTCTGGCTCTAGGGAATATCAAAGAGATATTTATTTCTGGTGTTGTGCTCATTGGTTCTATTACATCTATCAAGGAAAAGTTTCAGATCAAGAGGGGATTTACTAACGAGGTTTTGTGCATGTAAATAGCACGTGAGAATGTGTGGAATGAGTGTATGTTTAGGATGTTAAGGGACTTAAATAGAGGGGCTGTGTGTTATCTGAAGACAGTTTGTTATAGTTCTGATAGCAGATTTTTGCTGAGTGATGATAGGGTTGAGGGAATTTGCAGTGGTTGAATCGCATAGGAAAAAACATAGGATTGGTCTAGTTACAAACGAAGAATAGATACTCATCAATGCTTTCAATAATACGAAGAGCTAAACTTTCCTTTTATGAGAATAGCTTTAAAGAAGCAAAAGGAAATATGAAAGTACATGGACAGCCATCTCTAACATCCTAGGGTCTAAACAACAATCATATAACAAGAGGATAAACTCTTCAAAGATTGTTAAACACTTGCAACATACTTAGAAACGGCAACTGAATTGAATAACTTCTTTTCATCAATTGGTGTAAACCTTGCCACAAAAATCCAGAGACCCAAACACATTTTTTTCTTGCAGGGATATTCCTGCGCGGGCCCTAAGCCTCTGGCTGGCCCACTGAGTGTTGCTTGTTTCTGTTTTACTTGGGCGGAGTATGAGTAATTATGACTCGTATGGTCGCTTCAGTAAGATTTTGTCCCATGTGTTTAGCTGCTTCTGCTCTGTTGAATCCGAGTTGAAATCTTAATGGGTTTGTAACTGTGCACTGTGTTAAATAATGTTCCAGTGGTCTGTCGGGCATTTCTCCACAGTGCTGACATTTCCTCTCATCTTCCGGAACCTGTAAGCCTATTTCCCATGCACATGGGTATCCAAGCCTGATGCGATGTAAGTGTACTTCTGTTGTTCTACTGCTCCGTTTCATCAAACTAAGTGGTTCGTAGTTTGTTGAATTCTTGCACCAACCCGCAGATCCTGATGTTGCAACTGCTGTGTTGTGGTCACTGTACATCTTTTGCATTGCTCTATTTCCTATTACTTTCTTAATCTGCGAAAGACTCTGTGGTTTGTAAAGGTCTACATTTCTTCTTTTAGTTGCAACTTTTGTAGCTTCGTCTGCAATGTTATTTCCTATTATTCCCACATGACTTGGCACCCAGTTGATAAGTACCGTCGCTTGTCGTTTGAGTGTTTGCATTAATGATATGACATTTGTGATCAGATGGATGTTATCACGTATGTGTTCTTGTTGAAAGGTTTCAATGGCAGTTCTCGAATCTGTCTGCATGATAACATGTTGTCGGTGTTCAGCAAGAGCATGTTCCAAAGCCTTTTGAATGGCTAGCATCTCTGTTTGTAAAGTCGAACACCCATTTGAGAGCCTCCAACTATTTACAGAGTTTCCTGCTTTAACTACAGCTCCGGTTTCTTGTCCATGCTGGTCTACTGATCCATCTGTGAAGTATATGTCACCACCACTCCCGTTGTCAACAACAGGACACGTAGCGTCACTACCATTCCCGTTGTCAACAACAGGACACGTAGCGTCATTACAAGTCCCGTTGTCAACAACAGGACACGCAGCGTCACTACCACTCCTGTTGTCAACAACAGGACATGTAGCGTCACTACCACTCCCGTTGTCAACAACAGGACACGTAGCGTCATTACCAGTCCCGTTGTCAGCAACAGGACACGCACCATCACTACCACTCCTGTTGTCAACAACAGGACACGTAGCGTCACTACCACTCCCGTTGTCAACACAGGACACGTAGCGTCACTACCACTCCTGTTGTCAACACAGGACACGTAGCGTCACTACCACTCCCGTTGTCAACAACAGGACACGTAGCATCACTACCACTCCCGTTGTCAACAAC
Source organism: Procambarus virginalis (assembly GCA_020271785.1). Taxonomy (NCBI): domain Eukaryota; kingdom Metazoa; phylum Arthropoda; class Malacostraca; order Decapoda; family Cambaridae; genus Procambarus; species Procambarus virginalis. The sequence goes on from WNGS01151957.1 coordinate 16,740, forward strand.
AGGACACGTAGCGTCACTACCACTCCCGTTGTCAACAACAGGACACGTAGCGCCACTACCACTCCCATTGTCATCAACAGGACACGTAGCTTCACTACCATTCCCATTGTCAACAACAGGACACTTAGCGTCACTACCGGTCCCGTTGTCAACAACAGGAGACGCAGCGTTACTACCACTCCCGTTGTCAACAACAGGACAAGTAGCGTCACTACCACTCCGTTGTCAACAACAGGACACGCAGCGTCACTACCCCTCCCGTTGTCAACAACAGGACACGTAGCGTCACTACCACTCCCGTTGTCAACAACAGGACACGTAGCGTCACTACCACTCCCGTGTCAACAACAGGACACGTAGTGTCACTACCGCTCCCGTTGTCAACAACAGGACCACGTAGTGTCACTACCACTCCCGTTGTCAACAACACGGACGCAGCGTCACTACCGGAACGCTCCCGCAACAACACGACAGTACGTCACTACCACTCCCGTTGTCAACAACAGGACACGTAGCGTCACTACCACTCCCGTTGTCAACAACAGGACACGTAGCGTCACTACCACTCCCGTTGTCAACAACAGGACACGTAGCGTCACTACGCTCCCGTTGTCCAACAACATGACACGTAGCGTCACACCACTCCCGTTGTCAACAACAGGACACGTAGCGTCACTACCGTCCCGTTGTCAACAACAGACACGTCGCGTCACTACCACTCCCGTTGTCAACACAGGACACGTAGCGTCACTACCACTCCCGTTGTCAACAACAG
>WNGS01151972.1:0-13703 GCA_020271785.1 Procambarus virginalis
CTCTTTTTTTCGTAAATGTGACAGGCATTGACACCACCATTAGGAAGACTGTGCTGAACATCCATACTCCTACAATTCCCGTCACAATATATATATACATTATATATATATATATATATATATATATATATATATATATATACTATATATATATAATATGTTGCGACTTTGATCACTAGGAAAAGTTGGAGCATTTATCATGTACATTATGTCAAAGTGAGAGAGAGAAAGTTTGAGAACATCGTTCCCTGACAAGATCCTGATTCTTTCATGGTTCGTACAGTTTTAGTAATTAATAACAATCACCCATTCTCAAATTAAACAGAGTAACACTCGCAACGAGCTCTGTGTGTGTGTGGATCCGCTGAGATAGTGAGGGGCAGTCATGACACTTCAAGCATGTCACACCACTCAAGTGTGGTAGATTAAACACTTGTCAGTTAAAGATTGTAACCATCTAATCCAGTAACTGTGTCCAAATGGCACGTGTGAGTGACTGTGACTTAATGACACAATAAGTTTGTTGGGTGAGTAGCTCATTATTATGGTGACTCAGTGATATGTGATTACACTGTTATTTTATCAGTTTAAGTGATAGTTGATTAATTACAGTTTGTTTCTCAGTGACTAGAGTGTTAATATTATATTATTAAGAGCATGAATTACTGACTTAGTTATGTCAGTTGAGGTTAGGTTAGGATCGGTTAGGTTAGGTTATGTCATATTTCAATGTTATTTTAACTCAAATTTAGAAAACACAAAATCACATATAATATTATGGAATGCTTTATCATTTCATAAAAAAATAAAATTTATAAATTAAGGAAAACTCGGCTTTAAATTTTGTTATAAACATACATACAAAATTGATCTTGTTTGCCCATATTCAGTATGCCAAATTCAACTTTCTTATTGTCCATTACATCAATATATGAATGGTGGTCCTTATTACTAAAAATACTGTCTAAACAGGAGAATAAGCTATTTATCCATATGGTATTTTCCACTGTGACTAAATATTTCAACTAAGAAAATATTGTATTATGATCACCGTCTGAATTTAGGCCTTTCATTCATCAAGTGATTTATTCCCACCGAATGAACTACTAGACGGCCCAAAGAAAGTTTAAAATTATAATAAAAGAGCACAAGGCACACCTGTGAGGTAAATTTAGTTTTAAAGTACTGGCAAAGGGTGAATGGCCACACAAAATAGCACCGAGGATCAGAGGAAGAGGACGAGATTTCGTCGAGTGCTGTGACACCGACTTAGTCGCTATACAATGAGAGGCAAGAGTGGGTAAAGCAGCTAGTCGCAGCCAATCAGCAATAGTGATGCAGTGACGTCATCAGCGAGCACCAAGACAGGACAACAGATTTGCGAATTGAATCACTGGTCTCACAGCTGAGGACAAAGGCAGACGTAGGCGCCAGCACTCCATGAGAAGATCGCCAGTTTTGCGATAGTGTGGGAAGTTGAACATTACCAGAGGGAGCAAGAGTACTTTGACTATAACAGGAGAGACTGACAACATTTTTGACAGGGTGGAAAAGCAAAAAGTGATTAGGTGGATCGACTGTCGTTAGTGGAACCCAAGAGTGCACCCTTGGTCAGAATAGGGATGTGATTACATCCCCTTCAGATGTTTGTGTATAATGCAAAGAGTGAGGATTGTCCGTCAAGTGTTTGAGGCAATCCCGACGCAACCCATAAGCCAGTGGGTCGTGGCCATATATGCTGCTGTACAGAAGGAAATGAAGGTAAGAAAAGATTTGTAGCATTCAACAGTATGACGGGTAAGTGTAGTGCCAAATACCCTTTTAGCACGAGAGCCAGACCAGTGATTGCTGCGATAATTTTATCAGACAATCTGAAAAGACGTTAATCTCCAGTGACACTATATATGATAAATGTTGACACAACCAGTGGAGACAGTGGACATGTAATCCTAAGTTGGCATAGTTTAAGAGTGCAGGCTACACAATTCAGAGACTACGGAGGAAGGTGGAGGTCCCGCGGGGCAACGTACTCTTATGAGAATACAGCACATTTGGCGGTAGTGGAGCAGCCTGAGGATACAGCTCTTGCTACTATGATAGAAACGAGAGTACTTTAAGACTTCATTGGAGAGGAGCCTTAGTGAGCGAGTGAGTGCGACGTCAAGGTTATTATGAGTGAGAGAGAGAAGACTAAGAACACGGCCGATGTCACAAATCAGCTGTTGGAGGAATGACGTCATCAGGGCAGCCGCGGCAACAGCGAGGCAGCTTGACCTAAGTAAAGCTCACCGCTTCTGCTGAGGATAACTCAATTTATTTGGCACTGGACATAGAGGTGTCTGCCTCGATTTATATAACAATGTGAGTTAATGAACATGACTGCCACAGGAAATCACTATCTAAACACCTCACGTTTTACCTAACAAACGTGAGGTAAAATAAAAATTTTACCTGAAAATTTATATTTTCGTATTACTGTTTAGTGCAGAATACTTTATTCATTAATTGTTATTAGCACAGCATTCTTCACATGCTATCAAAGCTGTGTTGAAACGACCACAATTTTTCACATCCAAAGATTTACAATCACATGAAGCTTATTAGCGGTTCCCAAGCTCTTGCTCCACTGGTTGAAACTTGTTACCGCCACCTAACAGATGGTATACTCCCATGCTTATATTGTTGTAAATTTCCGACACCCTAAATACTAACCCCTAGTACAATGAGATAAATTTATTGTGCTAGAAAATTAAATTGACTAACATTACTAACAAGAAGCAAAAATGCCGCCAAATTCTTCCTATTATTCATGGCCGCGATTGCATCAGCGGCCAAGTTCCTATGAGAACAAACTATTTTTATAAAAAATTAAACCCAGTCTAATCTTTGTTTAATTTACTAGGTAATTTAGACTGGAAATTGATTTAATTTTCTAGGCAGAATTTTCCACAGCCGCTATCAGATGATTCTGGTGGGATAAAGTCACGAACTGAATATTATCTATGCATATGTGTTGTTCATTTAAGGACACTATGGTTCAATAATATAAACAGCAGAAAACTGTATGTTCATACCTGAAGTGCATTATTACGACGTAAAATAACGTCGGCAGTGTCTTATTAGATAGTAAGACAGATAGAAAGACAGGATGACTTATTAGATAGTAAGACAGAGTAAAACATTGTGACTTGTATGTAGAGATTATGCACAGATAGGAAGCTAGGGAATGCACGTGTCACCTCTTGCTGAGTAGAAGCCATCTTGGCTGGTGTTCCGAGAAATTCGCCATTTAGCATCGCAAAATATAGGGATCATCCATGCATTAATGGGTCCCAGATGTTGCTGCCTGCTTCACCTAGCATCGAGAACACCACGTCCAGTTGGATGAGTAATCTTATCATTCTTTATGGCCATAATTACAGTGATAGATTATCCAATTGTTAGGACGTAGGATTATCAAATAAACCTAGTAAGTCTAATTCCGTGAAGCGGTTAATTCCTTCAATGGATATTAGTTAATGTAACTGTAGTTCAATAGAAATTACATTGTATGCTTTTCACAGCGTGGTGTTAAGGTGACGAGAGCGGATCATCTTGACTGGAGAACCACATGTCCATGATGCCATCACGTTGAGACAGGATTGTTCTGATATCTGAAGACTGTCAGACGCACTTCTCATTATCTATTTGACAGCTAAGCTGATCATTACTTTGTTATGATATTGTAATTAGTTTACTAACTCCATAACCCTTATTTCCTGATAAATTTTATTATTGAAATTATGCAATATATTATATATAATAGGTAGCTCTAGCAGTATTAGATCTACCTTCCAAAAAGCGTGGAAGTGGAATAATTCAACTAATTAATAAATTCATGTAGTCCACTTATGTAAAATATTTATCTAGATTTATTATTTAATTTATGATTATAGTAAACTTAATGTTGGAAGACTTTTCCCACACTTTTATGGTCCTTCGAACCAGATAGTCGAAATTAGACAATCCAAAAACAGAGCAGTACCAGTTAACAAATAATCTAACAATTCATTAGCAGAATAACAGACTGCTAGCTTATCAGTAACGTCTCATCAATTCTTTACTTTAGTACATGCAGTAGTGTTACTAAAACATTATATCAATATAGTTCCAAACCTCATTACAGGTAAACCAGGAACTAAATAAAATTTACTAATACAATATGCAGTGCAGTTGTACACTACTAAATTTAATGTTTCATTTCATAGGTCATATCCCACAAAATATAGTGGTGTTTTAAAACCACAGAGTGGAAGCGCACATTAAAAACCAACCAAATTGTTATTAATCCTTTACGCAAAATTATCCAACAATTAGGTACGTTATTTTTGTGTGACAGTCACTAATAAATCAATACACTTTAAACAAATAATAGAGTTGAGGAGAAGTTACTAACACTGATTGTAATATATCTCTTAAATTAAGAGTCTTGCCAGGAGTTTGGCTATCCAAAATTAAATTAACATTTATGGCTATCAATTGACTGCCACATATCATAGCCTAACTCAGTTAATTTTCAACAATAATTCAAGTAACCATTTCCATCACTGCTAGGCTACGGCCTGACGTAAGTGGCAATAATGTGCCATAGTCAACTACCCGCAACACTAAGTTGTATACCTAACACAGAAGTGAAAATATTTAGGTCTCCTGAAGCTACAGCTCGTAACTTTTATAGCAATCCTATACTAACAGCAGCATTAGAGTGGCCACACCATCTATTTATTATATTTCTCACTGGCAATGATATACATCCAACTCGACACCCAGCCTAAACAATTAATCATCTCAGAAATATAATCAATTCATTTAAAGAAAATAACTGCACAGTTGTCTTCACTTTAGTGGAACCTCACCAACCAATAAGTAACAATCCTTGGGGAGTAAGTTCAAAATTTAACTAACGTACAGCCAACTACATAAACTTTCGGCTAAGAAGAAGGGTGAGATTGGAGGCTAACTACATACATTTTCTGCTAGACCGTTTCGTGAAAACTTTTCATCAGAGTGAATACACTTGTCATAGGAGTCTACTATACATGTGGCCAATAAATTTTTTAAAGCAATAAACCATCAAAGGAGATTGTGGCAAGAAATTCAATAGTAACTTGTATATATTTAAATAAAACTTATACATTTAACTATAATTATGTATTCCCTATAATTGTGTATATTCTTGCATAAACAAAATTAATAAATCCAAAAACAGCACAATTATAAAATTTTGCACATTATCATTATTATATTCTATGTGCCAACCCACATGAGGTAGGATTTCTTAGACTGTAATTGTACTGAATCGTGTACAACTCTAGCCTAACTCATAGTTAATACCATCCTAGTTAGGTAGAATTATTATCAGACTAGTGCTATTTCAAGCAGTACTGGTTAGTCAACATTTAATATTGTGCAGGCCCTAATCAGGATGGGGCTCATTATTTACATGAATTGTGTTCTCATATCTTCAATATATTTTATTGTGTTTCATCTTTCAGTGTTACTAGGTATCACTATTCCAACCAAAGGCGAATGAGAAGGACTAACCCGCGGAACTACCTGTATTGATACCAAAGTACCACTCAAATCTAGTATATTTAATATTTAGTTTCTAAACTAACCTCTACATGGGGTAGGATCACATAGCCTAGTCGAGGAGAAGTAAATACCAGGCTATTGTAATGGTACTTATATCTACTACATGAACAAGTATCCTAGCTACACTAGTAGTAATATACCAACCCTAGAAGGCTTAAATCCACCAAGATGGATTCGGCTTGAAGAATAAAAACGACCCTTACCGGTCTAAAAGGTCATTTGACCAGACAGATCAACAAATGCCACGATCTGTCTCAACAAGTAACCATTGACTATTTGGAACTAGAAAGTTATTTCCAAATTGCTAATAACAAGTTTGAACAGATCAGAGTTCAGATAACACAGTATTTATCTCATCTTAGTAAGACACAAATAACAGAAACAGAGCCAGAAGATATCATGCGTGAGCTAGCCCAGTATAATGATGTTATACTATACATATATATATATATATATATATATATATATATATATATATATATATATATATATATATATATATATATATATATATATATATATGTCGTACCTAGTAGCCAGAACTCACTTTTTGGCCTACTATGCAAGCCCCGATTTGCCTAATAAGCCAAGTTTTCCTGAATTAATATATTTTCTCAAATTTTTTTTCTTATGAAGAGATAAAGCTACCCATTTCATTATGTATGAGGTCAATTTTTTTTCATTGGAGTTAAAATTAACGTAGATATATGACCGAACCTAACCAACCCTACCTAACCTAACCTAGCCTATCTTTATAGGTTAGGTTAGGTTAGGTAGCCGAAAAAGTTAGGTTAGGTTAGGTTAGGTAGTCGAAAAACAATTAATTCATGAAAACTTGGCCTATTAGGCAAATCGGGCCTTGCATAGTAGGCTGACAAGTGCGTTCTGGCTACTAGGTACGACATATATATATATATATATATATATATATATATATATATATATATATATATATATATATATATATATATATATATATTATATATATATATATATATATATATATATATATATATATATATATATGTCGTACCTAGTAGCCAGAACTCACTTTTTGGCCTACTATGCAAGGCCAGATTTGCCTAATAAGCAAGTTTTCCTGAATTAATATATTTTCTCTAATTAATTTCTTATGAAATGAGAAAGCTACTTATTTCATTATGTATGAGGTCAATTTTTTTTATTGGAGTTAAAATTAATGTAGATATATGACCGAACATAACCAACCCTACCTAACCTAACCTAACCTATCTTTATGCTTAGGTTAGGTTAGGTAGCCGAAAAAGTTAGGTTAGGTTAGGTTAGGTAGGTTAGGTAGTCGAAAAACAATTAATTCATGAAAACTTGGCCTATTAGGCAAATCGGGCCTTGCATAATAGGCTGAGAAGTGTGTTCTGGCTACTAGGTACGACATATATATATGTATATGTATATATTATGTATATATATATGTATATACATATGTATATATATATATATGTATATATATATATATAATATATATATATATAATATATGTATATATATATATATATATATATATATATATATATATATATATATATTTATATGTATATATGTATATATTATGATATATGATGATACATATTATATGTGTATATATATTATGCATATATATTATATATATATATATATATATATATATATATATATATATATATATGTATATATATTATGTATATATATATATATGTATATATATATATATATATATATATATATATATATATATATATATATATATATATATATATATATATATATATATATATATATATAGATGTAGATGTACGTAGATGTACAAGATGTTTGGGATCACTTGATCACAGAACCTGTACGAATGTACTGCATACATGCAACAAGTGTAATAAAGGCCAACACCACTCAACAATGTGTGGAGAACCACAAACGAGGTCACCAAAACCTTAAGTGGAACAGAATACTTCCACCACTGTACAGTATTGCAAGGTAAATCAAGCTATCAATGTGCTTGCTACTGAATCAGACAATACTACAACATTACCTACAGCTCAGCTACGACTAACTAATAAGAAATCTAAGATCACCACTCGTGGTCTTTTTGACCAAGGGTCCAAGAAAACATTTATTACCCAACAAGTAGCTGACCAATTGAAGCTCAAACCCTTACATCAAGTAAAATTGAACATTTCCGGATTTTTAACAAGTTCCGGATCTCACGATTATAAGGTTGTGAAAGTTTTAGTATGCCTAGGAGGCTATGCCTGCCCAGTGCAGGCTATTATAGTAGATAAAATCCCATCTGACTTGTATGTTTATGGTCTAGGGAACACAGCCAACCTTTTCAGAAGTAAAGGAATTAAGTAGGCTGACCATAAATTAAAATCTAACCACCTTAATGATGTCGGTATGCTTCTAGGGGCAGATTATTACTATAAATTTATCACTGGATGTACTAAGCAACAGGGAATGAATCTATTGCTATCAGCCGGGGGCAAATTGCTCACTGGGCCAGTGTTACATCAGTAAACAGTCAACAGGTGTTGACGTGGCGAGCTTACCATGGGTGGTCCCCTTCCATCTATCAAGCACGTGAACTCCATGGGCCTGGAGTTCACTGGTCGTGCTGGGTATCCGGAAATAGCCGTGGTTCTGTGCGACTTGCTTCATGTCCCTGTGATGGACGTTGACGGTATTGAGCTTGTGACTGCCCATCGAGTTGTCATCAAGCTTGTGACGGAGGAAGTATACCGTGATTTCCTCAGTCGTTACGAGGGACGCTCGTTGTCGATGCCGGGTGGTGCCGGCTCTGTCTCCATATCCGACCGGAGTGGTGCGCTGACTTATGTCAGTGTGCATGGGGCGCCCCTGGAGTTTCCCGAGGATCTTCTTCGGCGTTACTTTCAGCGGTTTGGAGCAGTCATCAGTGTGAGGGTCAACACGATATCCTCTGGGAGGTATGCCGGGAGACGGACGAACATTCGCACCTTGGGGATGCGCCTGCGGTCGGATATTCCATCTTCGGTCCGGCTCCTGGGGTGCTACATCCGGGTGTACTATGCCCGACAGCCTCGGACCTGTTTCCGGTGTGGCCTGGTGGGGCATCAGGCTGCCAGGTGCGATGCGGCTCCGGTTGCTCCTGTCAACCTATTCCGGGAAGAAGATTTCCCTCCGCTTCCCCTGGACGAGGACTCCGGGGATGCAGTGACCGACCCGCTCGTTGTTGCGGCTACCCCGGCGTCGCCTGACGTTCCCCCGGATGTCGCCGGCCCTCCTCAGGATGTTGCGATGCCATCGGTGGATACTCCTGCTCCTGTCCCTGCTGCTCCAGTGGGCCTTTCTGCTGCGCCCTCCTCACCGTCTGCTCACCTGTCTTCAGCTGCTGCGCCTGGCCCTGCATCCTCGCCTCGGATCCCGGCTGTGCTGGGTGCTGGGGTGGCTGTGGGGTCCCCTGTTGTGTGTGGTCCGGTTCCCCCTGTGGTCGAGGCTGCTGCCGTTTTGCGGCGGACGTCAGTTCGTCCGGCTAGTAGTGCCCATGTTTCTGGGTCGGCTTCCGGCTCTGACGATCTCAGGCCGGTGCCCAAACGATCCCGGCCTTCGTCGTCTACCTGGGCCGATGTTGGGGACTTTAGTGACTGTGAGGCCTCGGGTGTGGATGGAGTGGTTCCGGTTACGTTGCTGGCTCCGCAGTTAGTGGTGGCGGACGTCCATGCGCCTGCTGACATTGGTGTCCGTGTCTCGGGTGTGCCTGCTGTTCCTTCTCCGCCGGGGGCCTCTCCGCGGTGGGGAGTGGTGGCCTCCGCTGCCGGAGTGGGTGGGGATGGTGGGTCTGGGCGTGGCCTGGTGGTGACCTTACGGAAAGATGTGCGCGGTTCGGTTCCCCGCGGTCGTCCGGTGGTGTGCCCGTGGGCGCTGGTGCCCCTGTGGTGGTGCCTTCTACCACGCTCCCTCCTCGGAGGTTGACCGTTGGGCACTTGGCCGTGTCACCGAAGTCTGTGATGCCGTCGGGTCACTGGTCGCGGGTTGCTGAGCTACCTTTCGGCGATGAGGTGTGGGACCATGTACCGGTCACTCGGTTCCGGTGTGATACGGTTTGGGTGCCATGTTTGCGGGTGTTTGTGGCCAACGTCCCGGATAAGATGGCGTCCCCGGTGGATGGTCAGGACCCTTGGCAGTGGTTACGATGGGAGGCGTACCATGTACGCTTCTCTCGGGACGCGTTTCCGCGCAAATACGAGTGATTGTATTCTTTTGTGCTGTGTGCCCTTCTGGCTGTTTTGTCTGCCTTCTGGTAGTTTGTGCCCGTGCCTCTCCCTTTGTTTTGTGGCGAGGCGGGTGTTTGGGTGTGTGTGTGTCTGGCCTTCATGTCTTAACTTTCATGTTGTTAACGTGCCCTATGTGTTTTTTATTTTATGCTTACGTGTTGTATTAGTTTTTGTTTTGAATTTGTGTGGCTTATTGTGTGGTGTATGTTCTTATTGCATTTTTTGTAATACTTCCGTTTGTTCATTCTGTTGTTTTGTTCTCGGTCCTTCAGGCCGGTGTTTTGTTTTGTTGTTGTGTATGTAACGATGGTTTTCTTTTGATTGCGTGTTATCCATCTTGATTTTTGTTTTATACTGTTCTGTTTTGACATGCTCCTGTGTTTTGTTGTTTTGCATTTGTTTATCTTTTGTACTGTCTTTTCAATGCCTTTCTCGAGTTTTGAAAATTGTTATACTGTACTGTCAGCCCTTCTGGCTGGTGGTTTTCTTTTTTTCCTTTGTTTTGTAATGTTTTTCTATGTTCTTAATTTGTTTTTTATTGTATTTAATTTGCATGTTTTGCATGTAAAAATAAAAATAAAAAAAAAGTAAACAGTCAACAAGTTAATTCAATTATAATTGCATGACAAGGCTTGGAACAGTCACCACTCAAGTTCAGAGACATAGCTGAAGATACCTCTGATACCCTTGTACATAAATTATGGGATCTAGATACTTTAGGCATTGTCCCTGAGCAACCAAGTCCTGATGATACTTGGACTTATCAATAGTACCTAAACTCAGTTATTTATAAAGATAATCAATACTTGGTAAATTGCCATGAAAATTAAATCATCCACAATTTTCTATAAAACATTTCGTGGCATAAGTGTTTTAAAATCTCCAGTAGCTCGAATAAATAAGCAGCCTGACAAATTACAACTTTATTACAACTTGATACAACAGCATCTTGACAACAGATTTATTGAAGTTGTTGAGAATGATAATTCTAAAGAGGGACACTACTTGCCTCACCATGCCTATTGAAAATTCAATTACTATACTATCAGGATCATATTCTACTGTAGTGCCATGGCAAAGGCAAACAGTGTCTCACTAAACGATTGCCAACAAACTGGCCTGAGTCTAACACAAAGACTCAATGACGTGTTGTTACGGTTTCATCTAGGAACCTATGCATATACAACCGATATAAGTAAGGTTTTCCTTAGAATAATTTATATGTTAACTATTTCCAAGAAAATAAAGTGATGAATCAAAGCTAATTAATATATATCATGAGGCTAATTGCGAATTACTGGGAGCCAATATGCCTCTCCATTCGTGGGCTTCCAATAATGAACAACTAAATCAGTTAATTAATAGAAAATGAATTTCTGGAGTACAAAGTACCTCACATTTTGAAAGTCCTTGGTATGGAATGTGACGGTTCTTCTGATGAGTTAAACATTAAGCAGTGGAAATTAATAATTCTACTGTAACCACGAGGAAGTTATTATCTTTTGTCAGTAAACCATTTGAGATTAACCTGGTGGTCGAACCACCAGCCAGGTCGGACGTTCCTGAGGTCTCTCTGCTGGTGTTTTCATTTGACGCTTCTCGGTTGCCCTGGCGAGTGGTCGTTTGCCACTGCGGGGTGACTACTTCCTCGTCTCAGTATGGGGACTTACGTGCCGCCATTGTGGAGGAAGGAGTCGGCAGGGCTGACATTCACCTGTCGAGTGGACATAGGAGTCATCAGCAATACGCTGTTTGATGTTATGAAAGTGAAGGTGGAAGATCTTGTTGGTTTACAGATCATTAGCGAGGACCGAGTGGTGGTGAAGTTCGCCGAGAATTGCTTGTTCAGACAGTTTATTGAACAGTATGAGGATCGGGAGGTGCGGCTGAGCAACGGTCGAGGCTCTGTGAGGGTGGCGAATTTGAGTGAGGAGTATACGTATGTATCGATTAAAAATGCTCCAATTGAAGTGTCAGAGGATCTTCTCCGTCGGGCGCTTGCCTGGTATGGGCGTGTTGATTTTATTCGTGTATGTAGGCACACGTCTGGACCCGTCAAAGGACTCATGAGTGGTTACAGGACGGCAAAAATGGTCCTTCGTGGGAATGTGCCTTCCTCACTTTCGATTGCTGGCTATACGGTCGGCTTCTTCTACTGGGGACAAACTCGGACATGTTTCAAGTGTGGTCATGTTGGCCATGTGGCTGCTGCCTGCACCACCAGGATGGGTGACCGGGTAAATCTGTTCAATGAAAATGATTTTCCTCCTTTGAACGAGCAAGAAGATCTGTCAGTTTTGAGCAGTGCCCCTTGTATGGGACCGGATGCAGTGGTGGATGGCGCAAATCTGGGTCCCAAGAGTGCTGCTTCAGTGGTATCTTCTGGTGAGGATGACGTCCGTACTGCTGTGGTGTCTCCTGAAAGGTCGAGTGGGAATGTTGATCTCCCTACCAGCCCGTGCGTGCCCATGCAGACCAACTCCGAAGGCGAGTGTGCTGCGGTGCCTACCTGCTCTGATGAGGTGGTGGATGCAGTGGTGGGCATTTCATCGGTGGATGGGTGCTCCAATGCTGAGTCGTTTGGTGTGCATCGGAACCCGCAGCAAGTAATCAGTGATGATGTTGATATGGCTCGGTCTGCTGCTCGAACAGCTGAGGTGGTGGCGGAAGTGCATATGGAGGATGTACATGCTCCCAGTCGCGGTTCTGGACGACGTGAGGCAGATTGCGTGTTACCTGTTGGCGCTGGGCGGCACAGTATGAAGCGGCGGAAATTTGGAGGTTCTCTTCAGAATATCCTAGATGCACGGAGGAGGTTGGAAGACGGCACCCCCCTTCCTTGACGGCTGTGCGGTGTGATCCTATGGTTCCGTCCGACTCGGATATTCCGCCTTCTGGTGGGGGCGTGTCTGTGATGGATAATGGAGTCCCTAAAATTCGCGGGAGTGATCCACCACCTGGTGGTACACAGAATGTGGATTGGTGGGATATTGTGAAAGGGGTCCAGGAAGAGTCGGTAGGGGTAGATTTGGTGGTAAAGCTCCAGAAAAGTTCTCAGGGTAAGCTTGCCGAAGTGGCTCCCACTCCAGGAGATGGGGTTGAGGGCTCTTCTGTTGGGTGCGATGCTACCCTGAGATGTAGTGGTAGTGTTGTGTAAATGTGGTCTTCTCTGTTAATTTTTTCTCAATGGATGTGTGGATGAAATGTGCGACATTGAACGTTAATGGGCTGAATTGCCGTTTGAAGCAACGTCAGCTTGTGTTGGTGGCCCGCTATCACAAGTTGGATGTTATATTTATTCAGGAGCATAATGTTAAGTGTATGGACCGTCTGGAGGTGTTGTTGGATTATTTCGAGGTGTTGCTGAACCCTCCTGTGTTATCAAAGGGTGGCACGATGATTTGTTGGCAAAGAGGGCGAGCATGGGGATAGTGAGTTCGGAAATGGATGACTGTGGTAATGTTATTTTGGCGCATGTGTCGTTTATGGGTTCCGTGATTCCCTTGCTGAATGTGTATGCGCCCTCAGGACGCATAGGCGAGCTGAGAGGGAAGAGTTGTTCTCGGATGGTTTGCTTTATTTTTTACGGAATGACACGAGAAGGATGATTTTTGGTGGTGACTTTAATTGTGTACTCTCAGTCCGGGACTGTAGCACTCATGCTCAGGCGTCTGTCTCTCCTGCTTTAGTTAGGACGGTGCAATCTATGCACTTCCGTGATACCTGTTTCCTGGCGGGTGGTGTCCCGGCCTATACCTTTGTTAGTAGGGATTATGGCTCGCGCCTGATCGCGTGTATGTGCAC
>WNGS01151973.1:0-16575 GCA_020271785.1 Procambarus virginalis
AAGTCTGAAGCGACACTTGAGTGCGTTTCCTAAAACTTATTACATTTTCAAAAACTTCAGTTTATCCACACACAACTTTATGACTGTGTCCTTGGAGGGAGTCTTGAAGTGGGGTAGATTTCTACCCCACTTCAAGACTCCGCTCCAATATAGAAACATCAGGAAATATGGATAATAGGCCTTCTGCAGTTCTGTTACCCAAACTTCTATCTGTTACCCAACCTCTACATATCTATAAATCATTGTTCCGTGTTCTGTGTTTTTTCAACCCCACTATGTATTACATCACCTCACCCAAATGACAGTATATAAGAGCCAAATGCTTGTTTCATTCATAAAGTTGTGCGTGGATAAACTGAAGGTCTTTGAAAATGTAATAAGTTTACGAAACGCGCTCAAGTGTCAGGTCAGACTCAGAAATAAAAAATGAATTTAGAGAATGATTTTTCATTTACCCGTCACCAGTAAAAAGAAACCTAAGGAAATAGAGAAAATTCGTGTGGAGAACTTATTAAGCGTACCTCTGCGGGCATATTTAAGATATAGATGGCTACAGGAAAGACCTGTCTAACAAAATAGACCACCGAGTAATATATATAGAGAGATGATAGAGATAGATGATATATATATATATATATATATGTATATATTAAGATCTATATTATTATATATATTAAAAAAAAAAAAAACTCACACCCCAGAATGGACTCGAACCCATACTCCCAGGAGCAACGCACTGGTATATACAGACGCCTTAAACCACTTGACCATCCACGACCGGACATAATGAGGTGATAGCCGACTATTTGAATCCACCTCACCGCCGGCACTCTCGGATGTTTATCTTGGGGCATAGCATTTTACCAAATCACCCTCATTCTTGGGGCACACGTGAGGAAACACAAATGCGAACAAGCCTGAATGGTTCCCAGGACTATATGCGAATGAAAACTCACACCCCAGAGTGACTCGAACCCATACTCCCAGGAGCACACACGCAACTGGTATGTACAAGACGCCTTTAAACCACTTGACCATCACGACCGGACATAAGGACGTGATAGCCTTAGCTATTTGACCACTTCCCCGCCGGCACTATGGATGGGTTATCTTGGGCATAGCATTTTATCAAATCACCTCATTCTTTGGGTGCACTCGTGAGGAACAATTCATATATATGTCTCATTGAATATGACCGCATATTCGTATTTACTATCTTCTGATTAGGGCTTCTATCCCTCTAACTATTTTCTTAGCATCAGTGGCTTAGCTGAAATAGGAGTTCTCCAAAACTCATTGTAATTTCAAGGTGAAGAAAAGATGTGAATTACTATAGAATGTATTACACTTATTTAAACAATTTGCACAACGTTTCGAACCTCCATGGTTCATTCTCAAGTGACTGAAGTTTACAATGTGATTTGATTTTATATCCGCACTGGGTCAGGTGATAAGATAATAACTGTGAAAACAAAAGGGGATACAAAGGGGATATAAGTGTTGTCACACATATGAACATAAGAAATAGAGGTAACCGCAGAAGGCCTAGTGGCCCATACGAGGCGCTGGCATCTAGTATACAAAGATTAATCCAGTGTAATTGGCCTGTTATGTTGAACATTGTCTTCTGTGTTGGCATCGTTATGTTCTGGTCTTGTCCTTACTCTCATTGTGGGAAGAGTAAATAGTTCCGTGATTGGGTGTTCATGGTAGGTTGTTCTGTTCTTATGTGAATTGCTTCAGAATTTGTAATCTTCTTGCATCTTGGGTTCTGTCTATTATGCATGTATTTTTTGTTCAACATTTCTCTTGTTAGGGTGATGTCATGGGCTTGTCTCATTTGATTCCTGGGGGCACCGGATTGAAGATGGCATGTCAAACGCCTCGTCAGCTTGGTAGACGTCATACCTATGTACTTAGATTGAAGGTTACATCCTTCGTGGGGGCAGTGTACATGTATACAACGCTTGACTGCTGTAGAGGGTCTTCTGTCGGCGTCGGGATGTTTTTGATAAGGAGCTCGGAAGTCTTCTTGGGTTTATAGAAAGATTATCAGGTTTATGTTTTGGTCAGGAGTAGTACTTTTTACTCCTTTACGGATTATTTCATTATTCTTTCCTCTTTTATATGTATTTAAAAGCCTGTTTGATTTGTAATATAATTTTATTGGAGGTATTGTGGTTTCTGTTTCTGTTTCGGTGTCCTCATATATATATATATATATATATATATATAGATATATATATTATATATATATATATATATATATATATATATATATATATATTAGGGGTACCACCTCTGGTGCAATTGCAGGGACCCACATCCTCGAAGAAGAAAACAAAGAGCATTCAGAGAATATCTTGTGGATTCTCACCGATACTTAATTCTTTTCTCTCCTACCACCCCTATTATTTTTTTTTTTATGTTTTGTTTTTTTTATGGCAATGCTACAGTTTACAGAGACCACAACACACAAATATATAACAATTAAACAATCAGCGTTCGAAGACCTCGTCCAGCTCCTCGGAGGTTGGGTGCGTACCCAGGATACAACACGCAATTCCCCTCTCAACCGCGACACTGAGGCGCTGGAAACAGGAAACTGGCTGCTCGTGGGTCTCTAGTTTTCCCAATGAGTTCCTCACCATCCTCCTTTAAAAACTTGAGTGCACATTTACCCCCAGCGCCCAGAGTCTCTGAGCCTTTCGGCACGAACCTGTAACAACGTTCTAGGTCTCTGTACTTGTGGATTTTCTGGGTCTCCCTGAAGGTGGCTGCCCCCACCTCCCTCCGCTGACCTGTAACGTAAATAGGTATCAGCCAATGTAGATGCACAGGTGTAATACCACACGACCTGTTTACCTTCCCTCCATGGCTGCAGGGTGACTCCATCTGGGCGTTTTTGGCTGTTGTCAGGTCTGCACAACTGGGGTCCCTTTGTGCTGGACACCCAGCTGTAGCCAAACTTCTCTTGATGAGTCATTGACTGCCTCGTGTCTGGCAATCTTTCATTGTGTCTTACGACAGATGAGACCATGGCTGCCGTATTGGTCTGCCCGTGCCTGGCCGCAAATACACCGGTGCTCGGTGGAGATAGGGGCGGCAAGGCGCAGAGCAACACCAAAACTTAGGTCCCGATGATCCAGGCGGGTGCCCAAGGCGGAATTAGGGACTGCCAACAGGAAGTCCCCAGCATGGGGGGCTTGCACAGCTAGGAGACGCGCTCTGTCCTTCTGAGAAGCAACGTCCAGCAATGCTTTGGCGATGTTCTCCACTATGGGGGCTATCCCATTGGCCTGTTTACCGTCGTTTGGACAAGTTGGTCGGGTGTGTGATTTGGCGAGTGTTGTCCCACCGACCAGCTCCTTCACACAAATTTGGGATCACGAATCCCAATGGAGTTCCTTAGGTATTCTGGTAGTATTTCCTTCACTAATTCACTTGTAGCACTGATCGAGGATAAGAATGCCGGCAATGCTAACTGTGTCGCCTTGCGAATACCCTATACCCCCGAGTCTAACTGGGAGCGTTGCTTGGTCCCACTGGTCATCTTGCAGGGAGAGTTTAACACTTTCATAGTTATTGACTTTAGGAGTGAATCGTATTCCGTTAATTTGGGCTGTCAAAAGAAGGAAGGAGCACACCTGAGGAAATAGGTAAGTCTGGGCAAGGCCAGGCACCTTGTAAGAAGGTACAACGGATCATGAGCATCCAAAGCCCCTGTTTCGCGCCTCCATCCTCCTCATGTCTTTAAGCTTTTCTTCGAGGACTAACTCAAGGCGTTCGAGCCCAGAGGTGCCCCTAGCAGCATACTGTTGGTGGGAGCGATCATTTGGGCTCCTGGCAATAAGATTTGTACTGCATTTATGATTGGTTGGTTGGACGAGATGATTTCACACTTTGAGGATTTAGTGTAAGGCCTAACTCCTCTCCCCTTGATTTTCACTATCTGAAGATCTCCTAGCAGGGATTCCTGTGTCCCTGCCAGGGTGCCATCGTCCAGGAACCACATGTTGAACTCGCTGGACAACCTACTTGTGACCTCCTTAGCTGCCATGCAGAAAAGAAAAGGGGCAAGTGGGTCTCCCTGCTTGACACCTTCTGCGGAAACAACTTCATGTTCCCCAAACAACAGTGTCGATTCCCTACTGTACCCTGCTGAAACGAAAGGAAGTAGACAAGAAAAGCTGTTTCGAACTGCTTCCAGTACCACGTCCCTTTTTACCTGGTTTAAGGCATTTTTAAAGTCTAATTTAATTAATGCCTTATTTTCTGGGAGGTCCTGGATATAGGCTCGTGCTGTATGAGCTGCTGCTTCACAGCCATGGGGGACACCAAATCCTAGTTGATGGGGTCGAAGCATCGTTGCAGCGTCTATGCTGATTTTTCTGATAGCTGCCCTAGCAACAAGGCGCCGAAGTGTGTTGCCCACGGCATTGGGTCTGACTCCACCATCCTTCTTCTTAAGGGCACAAAGGGATGCTCCGAAGAAGAACGGTTTAATTTTATCTGGGATCAGCCCAGAGAGGCTGTCGTTGACAAACTTCGTGATCTCTGACAGCATTGTCTCGGCAACCTTCTCCGAGAACTGGGTTTGTCATCTTCTTGAGGTACTGAGGTCGTACTCCAGTGTATCCCCCTGCTGAGCCAGGTGGAAATGACATGATGGCTTTGTATACCTCTGATGCTTTGGAGGAATAGAGGTCCCATGTCTTGGGCATTTGTGTCCCGAGCAGTGGGTTCACATGATACTCTGGGAGGGTGCTTCTCTCTCAGTGAGTCGGCAGTTGCTGTATCTCTAGGGGCGATTGTTTCTTCACTGGTAAGTAACCTAATTGCCCCTACTGTGTTGCCCCTCTTCAATTTTCTTGGTCACTTGTGTTCCAAGCTTAAAATTATCATTGGAACTCTTGGGTCTTCCACGTACGGTTTTTTGCGTTGGAGAGGGATGGGGATCAAGTTGTCAGCTCTGGGTAAATTATTTATTGCCCTAGTGACTGATGAGGCTAGTGACCTGCCGCCTCTTGCAGGTACGCCTAAGCAAATATTGCCAAACAGGAGCAAATTATGGCATGCTTTGATGGTGGCTGCAGCAATAAGATTTTCAGACTGTTCATTCACTTTCCTTAGAAGGTCTAGCTCTGTATATTTCCCAGCTGCAAATGGGCGCGCTGCTGCTTTAGGAATGTGGGGAAGAGTTCTGGTGGTGGATGCGTTGATGGCCCCAGGAGGTCATCTGATGACATGAAGTTTGCTGGGGATGTGTGGGGGTGCCCCACATGCCCCCTAATAATATATATATATATATAATATATAGAGAATATAGAACAATCATATATATCATATATCATAATAATATATATATATATATATATATAATATTATATATATATATGATATATATATATATATATATATCTTTTCCAGCCTTTCCTCGGCTCTCTTAACAATCTGGCTCCTTCTATCAATTTCAAAGTTGAGTGGGAATCTAATTCCATCCTTCCTTTTCTTGAAAGGAAGTGATAGCCTGAGCTATATGAACACTTCCCCGCCGGCACTTGCGTTCATATAGTGGTTCATATAGCTCAGGCTATCACTTCCTTATGTCCGGTCGTGGATGGTCAAGCGGTTTAAGGCGTCCCTGTACATACCAGTGCGTTGCTCCTGGGAGTATGGGTTCGAGTCACTTCTGGGGTGTGAGTTTTCATATATATATATATATAGTATATATATATATATATATATATATATTATATATATATATAGTATATATTATTAAATATGACCGACAAAAGTAAGATTAATACTTCTAACACGAATTTTCTCGATTTTCCTTATGTTTCTTCTTTTTACTGGTGACGGTAATTGAAAAATCAATTCTCCAAAATTCATTTTTATTTCTAGTCTGATGCGACACTTGAGCGCGTTCGTAAAACTTATTACATTTTCAAAGACTTTAGTTTATCCACACACAACTTATGACTGAAACAGCATTGGCTCTTATACCTTGCATTTGGGTGAGGTGATGTAATAACAATAGTGGGTGAAAACAAACTTTCAACAAAACACAGAACACGGTACAATGGGTATAGAATTACAGAAGATGGGTAAAGATAGAACTGCAATAAGGCCTATTGGCCCATATTCTTGATGTTTCTATATGGAGCGGAGTCTTGAAGTGGGTGAATATAGTTGTGCGTTAATTGGCTGTTGATTGCTGGTGTTGAATTCTTGATGTGTAGTGCCTGCGAGATGTCAAGCCGCCTGTTGTCGCTGTAATCTATCAATGATTTCTGTGTTTGTTTGCTAAGATTTCTCTGGTGATGGTTTGGGTTGTGGGAAGAGAATATATGTTCCTTAATGGAGCCCTGTTGCTTATGCAACTCGTTAAACGCCTGGAAAGAGATGTTGTTGTCTTGCCTATTTTACTGAGTTTTTTGTGGCTTACAGTCCCCAAGAGGGCATTTGAAGGCATAGACGACGTTTGTCTCTTTTAGAGCGTTTCTGCTCCGTGTCTGGAGAGTTTTCTCATGAGTAGGCTGGCCGTTTTCTTGGTTTTATAGTAAATCGTCAGTTGTATCTTCTGATTTTTTGTCTGTAGGATCCGGACTCCACCTGCCAAAGATTATTGGGGAATATAACCTGGATATGCGTTGGAAATATCAAGACACATAAGCCTGGAAACCCACTTCGGCCAATCATCAGCCCGATACCACACCCACGTACAGACTGGCGAAACGACTCAACGGCTTACGGGACTTCCTTATGTGACTTGCCGCCTTCAGCCTGAAGTCCCCGAAGGAATTTGTTGACTTACTGCGGGGAACACAGGCCACAGGGATAAGAGCCTCGTTAGACGTAGAAATCACTGTTTACCAACGTACCTGTGGATGAAACAATCGGGATGATAGTGGACCGAGTGTATCGTGATCCGGCCTGTCTCCTCTTGACATGCCAGAAAATATCCTGAGGAAACTACTCCAAGCTTGTACTGAAGAGGCACCCTTCTTGAGCCTGGATGGGCACATGTATAAGCAAGTAGATGGGGTCGCCATGGGTTCTCCCCTAGGTGTCCTGTTTGCGAACTTCTACATGGGTACTATTGAGAAAAAAGTCTTAGTCGACTTGAACTTGATTCCGGCCATATACTGCAGGTATGTTGACTTTTTTACACAGGTAACCTGATGTCTGACATCTGCAGGAGCTGAAGGTGGCGTTTGAGCAGAATTCTGTGTTGCGTTTTCACTTACGAGATGGAGAAGGATGGGAAGCTGCCCTTCTAGATGTAACAGTCATGGAAAGGAAGGAGGTTTCCACACTGCAGTCTACACTAAGGAAACAAACATAGGGATTTGCCTAATGCCAACAGTGACTGCCAGACAGGTACAAGAGGAGTGATATTAGCGCTTATGTCGACCGTGCTTCAGCCACAGCTCAGAATGGAAGCAAGTCGACGAAGAACTCTGTAGGGTAAGGCAGGTCTAGTCAACAACGGCTTCTCACAATGGTTTCATTGAAGAACATCATAAGCAAGGAAAGTGTAAACGCCATGCAACCTTCTGAAGAGACAACTAATACAATCACCTATACCCCCTATTAGGACTATTTTACAGGAACTTCTTTAGCCCCAGCTCATAAAACGGAGGCAAAGGTCCTGAAAGATATTGTAATAGAAATAATTATCCCTAGCAGACAAAATGCAGAAGAACAACTGACGATTTACCATAAAACCAAGAAACAGGCCAGCCTACCTATGAGAAACTCCCAGACACGGAGCAGAACGCTCTAAAAGAACAAACGTCGTCTATGCCTTCAATGCCCTCTTGGGGACTATAAGCCTAAAAAAAACTCAGTATATAGGCAAGACAACAACAGCTCTTTCCAGGCGTTTAACGATGCATAGCAACAGGGCTCCATTAAGGGAACATATATTCTCTTCCCACAACCAAACCATCACCAGAGAAATCCTAGCAAACAACACAGAAATCATTGATAGATACAGCGACAGCAGGCGGCAAGACATCTGCGATGCACTGACATCAAGAAGTCAACACAGCAATCAACAGCCAATTAACGCACACTATATTCTACCCACTTCAAGACTCCGCTCCAATATAGAAACATCAAGAAATATGGGCCAATAGGCCTTCTGCAGTTCTATCTTTACCCATCTTCTGCAAATCTATACCCATTGTTCCGTGTTCTGTGTTTTGTTGAAAGTTTGTTTTTCACCCCACTATTGTATTACATCACCTCACCCAAATTCAGGTATAAGAGCCAATGCTGTTTCAGTCAGTATAAGTTGTGTGTGGATAAACTAAGTCTTCGAAAATGTAATAAGTTTTACGAAACGGCTCAAATGTGTCGCATCAGACTAGAAATAAAAAATGAATTTTGGAGAATTGATTTTTCATTTACCGTCACCAGTAACAGAAACATAAGGAAAATCGAGAAAAATTTGTGTTAGAATTATTATCTTACTTTTTCGGTCATATTTAATATATATGTTACAGGAAAGACTGCTACCAAAATATACTAATATATATAGTGAACAAGCCTGAATGGTCCCCAGACTATATGCGAATGAAAACTCACACCCCCCAGAAGTGACTCGAACCCATACTCCCAGGAGCAACGCAACTGGTATGTACGGGACGCCTTAAACCACTTGACCATCCACGACCGGACATAAGGAAGTGATAGCCTGATCTATTTGAACCACTTCCCCGCCGGCACCTTTTTAAGCCAACATGTCAGGGAACCCACTAGGAGGATAGGAAACAATTGATGAACCAGCGAGACTCGACCCTAGTCTTCACTCTGATGACTCAGACATAATAAATTGACTTCGAGGCCCCAATAATAAATAAAATAAATAAATATGTTTATTCAGGAAAGGTACATACATAAAGAGATTTTACATAAGTGGATCGATTTGTAGATAGAGCTAGTACATACCAATGCCTAAGCCACTATTACGCAATGCGTTTCGGGCAAGAAATGGCCCCTGCATAATTTAAATTAAGCGGGGGAATTCTGGGAGGCGAAAACAATTACGCAGCGCTCTGTGAGAGCTGCGCGCGCCATGGGGGGGGGCACACATTTAAGCAACGCACAAGGAGTTTCCCTCTCACTTCTACACAGCTACGGTACGCTCCACACGAAACAGAAGCCTGCAGACCACAATATGGACTCAACACCAGCAGCTGCGGCCCCCGCTCTATTGGACCTGCCCCTTGGAGCCCATCAACTTCCAGAGCGACCCCCCTGGGGCGTCGGGCCCGCAACAGGACCTCAGGTATGGCCCCTAGGTATGGCCCCACCTGCGGTTCGCACAATGAGCGTGGCCACCTCCCAGGCTAGGATTGTCCGTTAGCCGTGTGCCCAGGGGCATGCCCCCGGGCTAGTTCAGTGCCTTGCTGCTTTACTGGGCCCCTGTGCCCCTTTTGGTCCTTGCCCCCCCCGGGCCACCCCCTCCCCGCCCCCCTCCCGGTGAGGGGGGGGGGCGAGCACGTCCCACTGGCCTTAGGTGAGCACGTCCCACTGGCCCTAAGAGAGAAAGTCTGGGCAAACAAGTACATCGACTGGCGCGAGCTGCTGGCTTACGAATGCGATGCCAGGCCTCGGAGTCACGCCATGCCACTCCCTCTGAAGACCAGTTATCCACTAAGAACTTGCCGCCTCTGACGCTGGTGCAGTGGGGGCACGGCTTCGACATCTTAGCTTCAATCTACCTCGATCGACTTCCCGCCGAGGGTCGGGCGCTTTTCACTCATGTCCGCTACGTGAAGTCCATGAAGCGCAACCTCCGCGGCGACTGGATGTGGTACGACGAGGCATTCAGGTGGGACAAGGAGAGGTCGGGCTGCCCTTAGACCGCTCTAAGACTCGACCTGGAGATTCGGTCCGTACAACGTGCAGCGCAGGAGCAGTTTCAGGTGGGGCCTCGCGCCGCCGCCTCCCCAACCGAACGTTCACTCTACTGCACGGGCCTACGGGCTACCACCGGGATACTGCTACGCTTTCCACGCAACCGGGACAGGCTGCTCCGTCCTCTCCTGCACCTTCAAGCACTCTGCCGCGCTGCCACAAGCGACATCCTGCCTTCTGCCTGTGCCCCAGGCCAAGCCTCGAGTCGCCGCCGCCAAGGAGAATCGTTCCCGTCGCCCGACTCAGGACAAGAGCAGGAAGAAAGACACGTCACAACGCCAGTGGACGCAGACGCGCTTGATGCTGTTCCTAGTACCTATGCTAGACAGGGAACTGAGCCTGGGGCGCATAGCGGGCCCCTTCGAGGTCCCCCATTTGAGAACTTCAAGTGTTCTCCTATAGCCCTGAGAGAAAAGTCTACGCCGGGAAAATACAGGCTACTCCATGTTACGTACCTCTATAAGCTACGTAATTAAATACATTTAATTTGTACTTATACATTAATTTGTACTTATATAAATATGTCTTATTTTATCTGATTATATGTACATCTAAATATTTCTTACTTATATGTAAGATATGTGTGCCTGATTATATGTTGAATTAAGCCTAACTTTTCCACCCGTGGGAACGAGTAATGGTCCTTTGTCTGTTCACGGTTGATTTCGTGGGAAAGTGGTTTTATCTATGATCATCAGTTAGAATCACTGATGGGAATTCTGTAAGTGTTGAACATTGAGAGGCAACATTCCGTGAGAAACTTTTAGCCCTGATGTTGGGGGAGCGTTGCCTAATATTTCCTTTTGTTATATTATTTTAATTACTGCATGTATTAATAATTACAGCATTTTTGTTATGCATGTTATTCTAACCATTTACTAAGTTACTTTAAGATTACTCTTGTCACATTATTTTGCTCCATGTAAGTTTAATTAAATAATGTTAGTTTGGCAATTTTTCCGCGGGCAGAAGTAATGTTATTCACTCCCGCAGTTTTTGTAGTCAGTAACTCGACGGGGGCAGGAGAGCTAACATCTGTAAAAGATAAGTCTGTTATATATATTTGTTTTGCCATACATAATTTTTATAAGGGAGACAATTCTTGTGATTATTTTATATATCATTTTGTCCATCTGTGTTTATAATTCATACTACTGATTATATTGTTAAAATATATATATTAATATTTTATATGAATATTTCTTAGTCCTAAGGAATAAATACTTTAATAAATTTATTATTGCTTGTGCCAATCATGTGATCACACTGGTGACCCACTATATATTACAGCAATTCTATGGCCCTAGGCAAACAGTTCTTTAATGCTGTACAGGGTTATGAGCCGTGATGAACGATCTGGTTACATAGTTATGGGGGCCTGTGCCGGGAAATATTTTTCCCACTTAAACTTAACTGTGCTAATCTAACCTTGCCTTCCTAGGTACCAGTGTCTTGTGTGTTTTCTGCTATTAACTATTCCATGTGCCATGCAAGCCTTCCTGTGTGTCAAGTAACAACGTTTCACGATTTTGAGGTAAGTCATCCTATAACTTTTGTTTGTGCAGTGAGGCCAAGCGAATTTTCAGTGTGGTGAAAATTTTACAGTGAAGTGAAGTGCAGTGCCAGTGTGTTTATTATTATTGTTGTGAATCAAGTGCCAAGTGTTAATCACGATGGAGGATCAAGTGTTGTCGCTGTTGACTAACCCAAACTTTGAGGGAATTAAAAGCCTAACAAAGTCGGCGTTAGTAAATATGGCCAGTAAGCTAGAATTAAACGCCAGAAATAGCATGACTAAGGC
Organism: Procambarus virginalis; assembly: GCA_020271785.1. Taxonomy (NCBI): domain Eukaryota; kingdom Metazoa; phylum Arthropoda; class Malacostraca; order Decapoda; family Cambaridae; genus Procambarus; species Procambarus virginalis. The sequence continues at coordinate 11,735 of WNGS01151973.1, forward strand.
ACAAATTCTGAGAGTCATAGTGACACATTTTGTTGAGAACCAAGAATTAGGAGAAGAATGTCTGGAGGAAGTTAGAGAAGAGTCAAGTGATCAAATTGCTTTAAGGCGTCTTGAGTTAGATGCACAAGTAACGTATGCTAAACTTGAGGCTCAAGAAAAAGCAAACGAATGTGCAAGGCAACAGAAATTATTAGAGCTTGAGACTAAACGTTTAGAAGTTGAGGCACAAAACCAGAGAGTTTTAATTGAGTTGCAACTGGAAGCAACCCGGAAGCAACAAGCCGAAGAACACACTAAACAATTAGAGATTCAACAACAGATGGCTGACACTAATCTCAGGCTTGAAACACAGCGTATGGCAGCTGGGCATGGAAATTCTAGTAATGTTTCAATTAATAATGATAATAATCCCATAAGGATGAGTAAATATATTGAATTACCCAAGTTTAATGAGGAGGATCCTGAGGTTTTCTTTGCACATTTTAATAAGATTGCCATCAGTATGAACTGGCCAAGGGATCAATGGGTAGCAATTATGCAGTCTCAATTTAAGGGGCGTAGTCAGGAGGTTTTTACATCCCTACCTGACGCTCATAGTTTTGATTATGAATATGTAAAGAAAAGCATCTTAAATGCTTATCAATTAAATCCAGAGGCACACAGGCAAAAATTTAGAAACCTAAGGAGGGTAAGTGATCAGACAATAGCTGATTTTACTCGTCAAAAGACGAAATATTGCAACAGATGGTTAAAGTCTCTTTCAGTCACAGAGTTTGATGCTTTAAAGAATCTTCTTATCATGGAAGAAGTATTGTCTTGTCTCCCTGACCAATTATCTACTTATATGGCAGAACAAAAGAATGTAACAGACATTTATGAGCTGTCAAAGCTCGCTGATGAGCATGAGTTGTTGACTAAGGCCCAGTTTACGGCCACTTCACCTAAGTTTAATCGTAAAGTAAATCATAATGCTCACAGAACTCCTTATCAGAATCCCTCCAGTCCTAATGCTCCAGTTACTCCCATGAGCTCTTTTCTTACAAAACCTAATCCTGCTACTTCATTGTCAGGAATGTCAAATATTAATAAGATTAATTCTAAACCTACAGTTGGTTCTACAGGTGTGTCCACTGTAAGGTCCTGTTCCCATTGTAAGAAAAAAGGCCATGGAATTAATTCCTGTTTTATCTTGCACCCTGAGTTACGACCAACTGGTCTCATTTATTGTAGAGGTGTGCAAAATAAATTTACTAATAAACATGTAACTGTAAACCCCAATTGGGTGAAACAGTATTCACCATATATGTCTTCAGGTGAAGTTTTGTGTGTTGATGGAAAGTGGAAGCCGGTGAATATTCTTCGTGATACTGGTGCTTCCCAAACCTTAATCTCATCTAGTATACTCTCTAATGTTGAAAAGAGAGATACTGGAAAATTTGTTGTTCTTCAGAGTGTTGCAGGATGTCAAACTGTACCTCTGATAGATGTTACTTTAAGATCCACCATTGCTCTTAGTTTATGCACTGTGGGTGTTTGTACACAGTTGCCCATCCCAGGTGTGGATGTTATATTGGGTAATGATGTGGCCATAAATCATGTTGTGGGTGAGAATGATCCCCGTTTGTGTAAACAGCCAGTTGCGGATCATGTTTATCCTGCCTGTGCTGAAGTTAGTTCTATGAATGAACCTGTTGTAGTAGATGGTGTTGTCCATCCTACCTGTGCTGATGTCAGTACTATTATAAATCCAGTTGTCAGTTCTGTTGTTACTCAAGCATTTGTTCCAGTAACCAGTACCCCTTCAGTGGAGAAGTGGGATGTGGTTGTTCCAGATTCCTGTGTGGCCGATTTAGTTGTTGAGAGTAAGCCTGATGCTATGACTCTGCTTTATTCCAATAAATTGGGAAAGGATGTCCATGTACCAGTGTCTTGCCCGCTCACTACGAACGTTGTGCCAGGAGTTGAGAGAAACTTAAAAGCCACGACTCTGTTGTATTCTAGCCAAGTGAATGGTTTAAGACAAGATGTCGGGTTGGCAGAAGTATTCCCGCTCACTCCAAGTTTAGAATCAGTTGTCGAGAGTAAGTCTGTTGTAGAGGCCCCGCCTCACCCTAGTCAAGTTGATAGTATAGGGGAGGAGGTCAAATTACCTGTTACTTGCCCGCTCGCTTCAGATTCCTTTAATTTATGTGCATTGAGTAGAACTGACCCTAAGATTTCAGAGAGAAGCAAGGAGACAGTCTGTACTGTAGATCCAGTTCTGGAGAGTGTGGGAAATCAGCCCGAGGATCAGTTTCTGTCGAGTAGATGGAGACCCATTGAGCCTCCCTCTTCAGTTGTCTGTGAGGCTGTGACCCCACTTAGTAGTTTTATTGATTGTGAGCAGACAGTACTCCAAGCAGCTCCAGATGTCATGGGAGGAACTTTTGGTAAAACCATTGAGAGTAGTAAAGTATCATTCGGATCTAAGTTGCAGAGAGTTGTGAGTTGTGATTTTTATTCCATGTGGAGTAAGTATTTCTCATTGTGTAAATTGAGTCAGAGTGTGTGTAGAATGTTGAAATCTACTTTTATTCTGCAGGAGCCATTCTCTTGTGAAGTAATGGACTGTGGGACATCTTTGTCCAGCCTTGTGGTTGAGCAGAGAGAGTTTACTCAAGTAGGTTGTGCATCCAGTTGTTCTGAGGAAGTGGTGAGTTATGCTAGAGCAGTGTCTCTATATTCAGATCCAGTTTATTTTGATGCAAGAGTAGTGAACAACGTGTATGTTCCACTCAAGTGTGGGGTTGACTTTCAGAGTCATATTGGTGGTAAAGGATTTAATCATACTTGGGAGCAGGTGTTTGAGGCTCCAGGTGTGTATTTCAAGTTGGGGGATAAGGTTATCCTAGATTGTGTTAATAACTGTGAAGGGTTACAGATTGTCCTTGGGTGTTTCCCAGGTAATCTGCTGTGCGTCTTCAAGATGTTAAGACCCTTAAACCTCTTGGTTGATTGTTTGTCATCAGACGTAAATCACTTGGGAAGTGATGGTGAGGGTTGTCAAGTTTTCGGCATGTTCTTGTTAGTCTTTTGGAAGACTAGATGGTTGATGAAAGTGTGTGTTGTGTTCAAGTTCACCCTCAGCAATTGTGAACTTGTCTTCAGAGTCATGATTGAGATATGGTGCCTAGGCATATGCCTGTGCAAGGTAGTCTTTGCACTTATCTTTGGTTGTATTTCTTGGTTTCAAGGCCAAAGGTTTGCTAAGTCGGGGTGTTGTGTTGCTGAAGGTTCTATGAATGGGGAAATATTATACATAATTGTGAAGTTTAATGCTAATTTCTCTAATTTTAGTATCCATTGGGCGAGAGTATGTGTCCCACAGAGGATCAAGAGTGATGAGGAGCAGATGCTTTTGTCAGAGCATTCCCAGGAGAAGTCCCACATCTACTTTACATCCAGTCAGCTTCAATCAAGCAGTTCAGCTCATGGAAAATGGAGTCTGTCTTGGAAAATTCCACCATGTAGAAAATGGATCATATTGAAATATGAGACTGATCTCGGAGAAATAGTAGAAAAAGATGTAGAGAATAATTGCGGTGATGTCTGTGTGAAAGCAGCTACCTTTATTGACAATTCTATTCATGCTGATGATAATGTTGTTGATATGTGTGTGAAATATGAACTGAAACAAAGTGAAATAAATGAGATAGTACCCTGGAGAGATAAATTTGCATACTCCAGTGAAACATTTGTAGACAATAGTCATAAGACTGAAATTTCTAAGTTTCATGTAAGAATATATTTGGAGTGTTTCATTTTTGTCCAGGAATGTATCCTTATTGCTTTTATATGTTGGTGAAATTAATACCATAAATCAAGTGTCACATGATTTTTCTTTAAGAAAAAATGCCATTGATCTTCAATCCATTGCATTTTTTTTCTTGGAGGTGGAAGTGTTACGTACCTCTATAAGCTACGTAATTAAATACATTTAATTTGTACTTATACATTAATTTGTACTTATATAAATATGTCTTATTTTATCTGATTATATGTACATCTAAATATTTCTTACTTATATGTAAGATATGTGTGCCTGATTATATGTTGAATTAAGCCTAACTTTTCCACCCGTGGGAACGAGTAATGGTCCTTTGTCTGTTCACGGTTGATTTCGTGGGAAAGTGGTTTTATCTATGATCATCAGTTAGAATCACTGATGGGAATTCTGTAAGTGTTGAACATTGAGAGGCAACATTCCGTGAGAAACTTTTAGCCCTGATGTTGGGGGAGCGTTGCCTAATATTTCCTTTTGTTATATTATTTTAATTACTGCATGTATTAATAATTACAGCATTTTTGTTATGCATGTTATTCTAACCATTTACTAAGTTACTTTAAGATTACTCTTGTCACATTATTTTGCTCCATGTAAGTTTAATTAAATAATGTTAGTTTGGCAATTTTTCCGCGGGCAGAAGTAATGTTATTCACTCCCGCAGTTTTTGTAGTCAGTAACTCGACGGGGCAGGAGAGCTAACATCTGTAAAAGATAAGTCTGTTATATATATTTGTTTTGCCATACATAATTTTTATAAGGGAGACAATTCTTGTGATTATTTTATATATCATTTTGTCCATCTGTGTTTATAATTCATACTACTGATTATATTGTTAAAATATATATATTAATATTTTATATGAATATTTCTTAGTCCTAAGGAATAAATACTTTAATAAATTTATATGCTTGTGCCAATCATGTGATCACACTGGTGACCCACTATATATTACAGCAATTCTATGGCCCTAGGCAAACAGTTCTTTAATGCTGTACAGGGTTATGAGCCGTGATG
>WNGS01151975.1:0-10200 GCA_020271785.1 Procambarus virginalis
GCTGTCCCTCTCGACATGACGTAAAGCTTCCTCTAACATGTCTGCTCGATCGGCTGCGGCTCTTGGGTCCTTGATGTCCGCTTCCTTTATCCACCTAATCTCGGGAGAGAGCACGGACATGAATTTTCCATGACCATTAGCCTCTTGATCTGTTCAGCCGACCTTGCTCCTTCTGACTCCAGCCATTTCAAAATTTCCTTTCCATGTCCCTCGCCGTCTCCGCATACGATTTTCCTGCGATCGGGTACATTCTCTGAACCTTTTCCTATAGCACTCCGGCGTCAGCTTGAACGAATGGAGCACGGCCCGTTTTACTGCATCATAGTTGGTACACTCCTGGAGGTCGAGCATGTTGTAAGCTTCACGAGCTTCACCAGTGAGCCTTCCCGAACTAGCTCCGCCCACTCTGCCTCGGCCACTTCTTCAACGTAGCGACCCTTTCGAATGCTCGAAGAAGCCCTCAGCCTCATTAGGCACGAAGACGGGCAAATCCCTCTCTCTCACTCGGCGGTCTTCCTGCTGTTGTGGTGGGGTAGTTGGAACTAGTCCTAGCTCAGCTCGTTTCAGCTCAATCTCCTTGTTCGCTTCAACCTCCTGCAGCTTCGTCCTAGCTTCTATTTCGCGCCCCTCTCGTTGCAGCTGTGCCTCTCGTTCTTCCCTGCGCAGCTGTTGGCTGTGCCTCTCGTTCTTCCCTACGCAGCTGTGCTTCTCTCTCTGCTCCTCGCGCCTCAGCTGTGCTTTCTCTCTGCTTCCTCGCGCTCAGCTGTGCTTCTCTTTCTTCTCTGCGCAGCTGTGCTTCTCTTCTGCTTCCTCGCGCTTCAGCTGTGCTTCTCTTTCTGCTTCCTCACGCTTCAGCTGTGCTTCTTGTTCGCGCTCTTCCTTGCGCAGCTGTGCTTCTATCTGCATCTTCATTATTTCCAGCTTGATACTGCGCCTGCTGCCACTGGATCCCCGGCTGCTGCCACCGGTACTCAAGTTCTCTCCTCCACTGGCAGGTGTCTGTGGTCGCTCCTCTCCTAAGGCTTCATCACGTGCCTTGAGCTGTGCCATGATCTCAAGTCTTCTTTCTCCCACTTTGGAAGCTCTCAACTTGATCCCAAAGTGGTCGGCGATCGTCTGCAACTGTGCCTTGGTGCACTCCTCCAGTACTGCTCGTCTCTCGTGTCTATAAACCTGGCTACTTTATCACCCTCCATCTTGTGACAATGAGTGAAAACCTAGGCCTGATATTTAATACCACAATTATCACCTTGATCTGGCTCTTAATCCTGGCAAGGTCGCCAATGTCGGGGTTTCACGGTGTTCTCGTAAGAGAAGGGTTAAAGCAACAGTAGACTGGATCTCCTTTCCAGGTGGTTGCTCCAACCATAACCCTTACTCACCGTCGTTCGGCGGGTCTTCCCTCAAATCCGCTAGGCTCCACTGCTGGCCTCGGAGAGTATCCCAGTCGATCTCACAACCGGCCTTAGATTTGTACGATTGAGTGGGAGCACAGATCGTTCCCTCAATCTGTGGCCCTCCCGACACCGAACTATTACACAGCCTTCAAGGTCGCCAACTGGTTTTTTAGATGTCCAGTAACACTGCAGTGGTTAGGTGTAATTGTGGCAAGAGCCAAATCCAGTCATATAGTATCAGGCAGGTCACTCTACTTTATATCCTCACATGGTCACAAGATAAATGGAGGGGATGATATCAAACACCAAAGAGTTTTGGTATTTTACTTAAAATATCACGAGAAATATACATGCATCAATGTATCAGAATTAATATATGACGATTGCTCCATTCATAGCATATTATTCTAGAGCGCACCATATGGCAACATCGGCACGTGTCACCTGTCAGAAATGCCAGCTGACCGGGCCCTCGCGATCGTGGGAAAGACTAGTACTTGTTTTCTAATTGTCACGATCACCGTTTATTTAACTTTTTCCAAAACAATATTCAACGTTCACATGGCTTACTTATGACATCACTGGCCTCACGATCAACATCTATATTCACAATACTCTCACAGTGACTTTTCACTGTACCAAAAGATTACTCTATTCTTAATAATATTTACTGTGAATGCACTCACTTGATCACTGAACTTTTCTTTATATTTATACTTCCTCTCAAAGAGATATCACTGGCAATCACTTCATATATATATTATTCAGCACACAATCATGTCATATATAAATCAGTAATCGAACTTCAGGCATATATATATCAATAGATCATCGAGATCAACACACAGGCATTTATATCGATAGATTATGGAGATCAACACGCGGGCACTTATATCAATAGATTATAGAGATCAATCCACAGGCATTTATATCAATAGATTATAGAGAACAATACACCAATATCTGGTCCACTACCAATATATATATAATAATAATAATCACAGATCAATAATAGTAGTCACAGTAAATTCTCTGATGAATCTTGGTGCTTGCACACACCCACACATAGATATATATGTAAATTGATACTGTGAGCGCTCTGGGTAGCCTCACCACATACTGTGCTCTCTGTGACTTAAACTCAAGTGAGACTTGCTCACGACATATAAAATATCCTGACAAGTAAATATTAGCTAACTAAAGGGGAAATGGGAGGGAACTGTAAACACCTACTTCACCTATCCTAGGATGACAGTTGGGTTGTAGCTCCTGGTCCAGGCTCTCGCCTCGTTCATCCAGAAACACAAGCCCACACCTTAGGATGTCGCGTCTCGCCGCTTCTGTACACAGCAGGTCCGTGCTTCTTTCTCTACAGTACGTCGCAGGGTTGAAGTCGGTCTCCTGGCCGTCAACTTTCCTCCCAACTACGGCAGCCAGCCTACGTCTCGGCTGTCGTCGTACGTTTCCCAATTAGTCCTTGTCACTGTACTCCCAGAGTAACTGCCTCTCACCACTACGAAGTCACTGAAGTTATCAGCCGTACCAGACGACACACGCACAGCACCCGACTTCAGAGCACTTGAAACTCACAACACCGTCAATTCCCTCGTCGTCTAGATATATCGCTAGGTATTTGGGAAGACTTCTCGACGTGCTTGCATCCAACTGTTGACTCGTAGGGTTCCACGAAGGTGGGGTTACTGTCAAACTTGACAGGATCGTCGATCACTCGTTCAACCTGGTTGACAAGGCTGTCAACCTGGTTCACTCACGGTGGGTGGCCCGGCCACTAAGCTGCCTCTTATACAGGTGAACTGCCAACGACGACTCACATCGATGCCCGGCCCACCTCTTGCAACGCACCTGTCCCCTGAGCACTTGTTGCTCAATATTTTGTCAATTCCTTATCTGAGCCACTTTTGGGTTACAGGAAGACCTCACAGAGTGCGTGCCAACAACTGGAGACGCTTAAATCCACCGGAGTTCGGTAAATCCGTCACTCTGACGGGATGACCGATCGTGCGTCCTACCTCTCGGACGTGTCGTGAAAGACTGATCTCGTCTGGCGCCAACACGGCTGGACCCCCCTGCCTATGTGACGTCACTTTTCCCAAAGTTGGTTTTCATTGGCTCCCAGTGCCATGTCGCTGACGGTGACCAATCTGGCGCCACTGACGTCACACAGTTTTGGCGGGAAGACAGACTTGCCAGCGCCATATTGGCTCCCTAAAGGGCCTATCCCACAGGACAAAATATTCTATTTTCGGAAATTTCTCGGCTCTTCGAGAATACTGTTCTCTCCCACATATGTTCAATTGTTGCCTGCAATGTAGAGAACGCTCGGGAATAGTGGACATGACTCTTACAGCAGGCGTGGGAGAATTAGAAGGGTGGGAACACCGTCACAATAGTCAACAACGGGGTTTGCTAACAGATGTTGATATGAATGTTTTCCTCAACCTCCAACTTAGTTCACTCCAAGTCACATCTACGAACCATAGCCCTAAACCTAGCTAACACCACTCCTCATCCACAACCCCCAACTCTAAACTAAGTTCACACAAACCCTCATCTCGGGCTAGAGGTCGTGATGAATGGAACACCATGTCTCAGTCAGTGATAATAAGCAGTGATGACGAAGACGAAAACTTCACCCCACTGCGAAGGATTCGAGTTGGGGACGATCTTAATAGATCCAGCTATATTGATACCACCAGTGATAATGATATCGAAATTGTGCATGAAATAACCGCACCATCCCCTCCCAAACGACAGATTATGATGATGAAACGAAGTGATAATCATCTGACTTTAGAAAAACCTAAAAAAAAAATCTAAAATCTAAGCCTAGAGCTAAAAAAAATTTTTTAAACTCTGCTGAAATCCAGTAGTCGTGTAACTGCATTATGATACGATATGATATGTTATCTCCATGTGACTGCATTATGATGTGTTATGTCTACCAGTTATTATGTAAGTGTCTTATGTTAAGTCTACCAGTTATTGAATACAACGTATTAATTAAGAGAAGGATAAACTATTGTTTCACCCACTATGCTAACACCATGTGACTACATTATGATGTGTTATGTCTACCAGTTAACAAGAGATCAGGAGGTATATGTTGTGATCATGCAAATAACAAAAAAAAATAAAATTTGTAGGTGGTAAACACGTCTCCCCAAACTCTTCTGTGCATATTTCACAAAGTCTTTCTTCCTAACTCTCTCCTCTTAGTTCGTGGACTGGTGGCCCACCTTTGTTTAAAATAAATCTACAAAGCTTCACATTTTTCAAAATGTTATTTGGACATCAAACAGAAAGATGATGGTTTCCACGTTACGTTACGTAATATAATGTTATTTGGACATCAGACAAAAAGTTGATTTCCACGTTACGTTACAATGTGTTACAGAGGGCTAAAACTGTTACACAGTAATATTTATATTTGATAAGAGATGTAATGGAGATAGACTAAGTCATACTTTTCATTTCATACTGTTATTTTGGACTGCAGAAAGTTGATTTCCACATTACGTTACAATGTGTTACAGAGGGCTAAAACTGGCAATAATGGGGGATGAGCGCGAAGGACGATGGTGAGTGAAAACCTGGCGCTAAGGAGGGACACAAAGGTCAGACCCTAACGAGATGGATTGATGTTTCACTCATTCAGTATAAGAGCCTTGAACATTCTGTGATATTGTCTTGCTATGATAATGCCGTTGTGTGTTACAAGGTCTGCACAGCAATAATGAGTGTAGGATGAAGAGGTGATGGAGATTGAGTAGACACGCATACATTTCAATGATAATTATTTGGACAGCAGATGTTGCGATCACACACACACAGTTAACAAAAAAAAATTGTAGGTAGTGATCATGTCTCCCCTGTCGTTGTGCTGACTTATATTGAATTTTGTAACTAGCTCGTCATGATTGTAAATTGCTTAGCTAAAATGAATTGCTGGGTTCAGTCCTTGACCCCTTTATGTGCCTCTGCAAGCCTTTCCTTTACTGCCCATATGACTAACCGCCCTGTGTGATTGGACTGTTTAGCATAACGTAGGTAGTTCTTGACACACTATGTAACCCTGCATATAATGTAGAGAAGCTGTATAAATCATCAGGTACCTTGTTAATCAGTGTGTGTCAAACTTCCAAGAGGGAAGCCGCCCAGGTCTGCGTTTGGAATTTGTATGTTGAGCTCATGGCTCACCTTTGAGAAAGAACATTGTCACACTCAATGCTATGTCCCAGTGTGTCAGAAGAGAGAGAGAGAGAGAGAGAGAGAGAGAGAGAGAGAGAGAGAGAGAGAGAGAGAGAGAGAGAGAGAGAGAGAGAGAGAGAGAGAGAGAGTGTTGGTACACCCTATTGCCGTCACTCCCACCAGTGTGTTGGGGATGGTAAGTGGAACAGGTGGGGCCTGCTGACAGTAGTTTCATCTCCCTTTCCTTACCGAAACCACAGTGGATAGGGGAACCCCGGCACTTCCTGCCTGTGTAGGAGGAACTAATAGCAGTCGTTGCTCACCGTCAATATGGATGCTTTGTGTGAGATAAAGTTTAAATATTCAGCAAGGAATGTTGTACCGTGATGCTCATGTTATAAAAGGTGCATATTCTCTCTTTCAGTAGGAAGAAAAAGCAAACATTCTGGCTGAGGTGTGTGCTATGTCAAAACTGACTCAAATGCAGTCCTCCAGACCCATGGAGTGTGAAATTACCGGTGATAGATGCCGCTTGTCACCTGATGAGGGGAGTTGAGGGGAAGTGGGGTGGGAGGGGAAGATATGACCCCACCAGCTACTGGAGATAGTCTTTCAGTTAGCCACTGAATGGTGGACAGTACACACCTCCCAGACCCCTCTGTAGACTTTGAAAAACGATTAAGGTTAATGGACCACATCTGCCCATGGTGCGGCTCTCAACACGACCTGGTCTGACACCTAACTAATGCCCTCATCCTACACACACACGTGCATTGTTACATAAAACAGACTTTCTCTGCCAACTGCTACCTCCTCTCATTCACATCATAAGAGAGTCTGCTCTCTCTTTCTCTCTCACCCTCCTCAACACTTCCTGCCGGTGTATGGAGGGAACTAATCACATCATTGATCATCACCAAACACAGCTGAATTAGCTCAGAAAAAAAGTTAAACGATTTCTTCGCTCGAAGAAAATAATGACTGTCAAAAAACCGCAAAACACATTCCACCCTCGCTTCTCAACCACAATGGTCTCCAACCCTCTCTGGCCGAGGGGAAGCTCCCCTCCCTCACCCTCTCTCACCCCTCCTCTCCCCTCTATCTCCCCTCAACATATCCAGGCCATGTAGCCACCCTCCCCCCTCTACATAGTCTTACTTAGCCTCATCTATTGATCAAACTATATATCTCTACACACAGGATTATTTCTACGGCCAAACACACACATACATATTCATCTACTCTTATCCCCCTATTCTACTCTTCTCCTATTCTCCTTCTATTCCTTACTCTACCCACAAAGCCTACATACTATCATACCCCCAACATAACCCCCCCATCAATCGATAATGCCTAACAAGACACCTGACGCTCACACGCGTCCGACATACGCTAAACATCTTGGAAAAATCCCCCCACATACCGGAAGGCCTACACATCTTGCACCAGCTGCCCACCTGGGCATATAGTGTGCACGGTTCTAGTCCTCAACTTCACAACTCCCGTACCTTGTCAAGCACAAGACGAACCTGGAAAAAGTCCAAAGGTATGCCACTAGGCTAGTCCCAGAACTGAGAGGCATGAGTTACATGAAAAGGCTGCAGGAAATGCACCTTACGACACTGAAAGACAAAAGAGTAAGGGGAGACATGATCACAACCTACAAAATCCTCAGGTGAATCGACCGGGTAAACAAGGACAAACTATTCAACGCTGGTGGTATGGGAACAAGGGGACTGAGGTGGAAACTGAGTACCCACATGAGCCACAGGGTCGTTAAAAGGAACTTTTTCAGTGTCAGAGTAGTTAACGGATGGAATGCATTTTCAGTGATGTGGTGGAGGATGACTCCATACACAGTTTCAAATGTAGATATGATAGAGCCCAGTAGGCTCAGTAATCTGTACACTTGTTGATTAACAGTTGAGAGGCGAGACCAAAGAGCCAAAGCTCAACCCCCACAAGCACAAATAGGTGAGTAGACACACACATACACACACACACACACACAAACTCACATCCAAGCACATACGCACACACACACACACACACCACACACACACACACACACACACACACACACACACACACACCACACACAACACACACACACACACACACACATGGACTACATCACGCAAAAGTGCAAGGAAGCAGCAAACAAGCTTGTCCCAGCGAAAAAGGAAAACAGTGAAATGAAGATGAGAAACCCATGGTTTAATCAGAGATGTAGGCTAGCCAAGCAACAAAGTAAAGGACATGGAGAAACTATAGGAATAACAGGACACTGGAGAGCAGAGAAAGATACCAGAATGCCAGGAATGAATATGTCAGGATGAGAAGAGAGGCGGAAAGACAATACGAAAACGACATCGCAAGCAAGGCAAAGACTCAACCTAAATTGCTGCATAGCCACATCAGGAGAAAAACAACAGTAAAGGAACAGGTTATGAAATTAATGATAGGGGCAGAAGGATTCACTACAAACGACAAGGAAGTATGTGAGGAACTGAATAAGAAATTCCAAGAGGTCTTCACTCTAGAACAAGGAGAAATCCCAGAGTTAAGAGAGGGGATAGCTAACCAGGAACCACTGGAAGAGTTTGAGGTTACATGCGGGGAAGTAAGAAAGTGTTTACTAGAGTTGGATGTGACAAAGGCTATAGGCCCAGATGGAATCTCTCCTTGGATACTTAAGGAAAGAGCAGAAGAACTGTGCCTACCACTCTCCATAGTGTATAACAAATCACTGGCAACAGGGGAACTGCCAGAAATTTGGAAAGCAGCTAATGTAGTCCCGATATACAAGAAAGGGGATAGACAGGAGGCACTGAATTACAGGCCAGTGTCCCTAACCTGCATACCATGCAAGCTGATGGAGAAGATTGTGCGAAGAAAGCTAGTGGAGCACCTGGAGCGAAAGAACTTTGTAACACAGCACAACATGGATTCAGGGATGGCAGGTCCTGCCTCACAGGGTTACTTGAATTCTACGACCAGGCAACAAAAATAAGGCAAGAAAGAGAAAGGTGGGCAGACTGCATATTTTTGGATTGTCAGAAAGCCTTTGATACAGTGCCACACAAGAGGCTAGTGAAAAAGCTCGAGATGCAGGCTGGAGTGAAAGGGAAGGTACTCCGTTGGATACAGGAGTACCTAAGCAAAAGGAGACAAAGAGTCAGTGTGAGGGGTGAGGTCTCAGATTGGCGAGACGTTACAAGTGGAGTCCCGCAGGGGTCAGTCCTTGGACCTATACTGTTTCTGATATATGTAAATGATCTCCCAGAGGGTATAGAATCGTTTCTCTCAATGTTTGCCGATGATGCAAAAATTATGAGGAGGATTGAAACTGAGGACGATAGTAGGAGGCTACAAGACGACCTAGACAGACTGAGTGAATGGTCCAACAAATGGCTGTTGAAGTTCAACCCGAGTAAATGCAAAGTAATGAAACTAGGCAGTGGAAACAGGAGGCCAGACACAGGATACAGAATAGGAGATGAAGTACTTAATGAAACGGACAGAGAGAAAGATCTAGGAGTTGATATCACACCAAACCTGTCTCCTGAAGCCCACATAAAAAGGATAACATCTGCGGCATATGCGAGGCTGGCTAACATCAGAACAGCGTTCAGGAACCTGTGTAAGGAATCATTCAGAATTGTACACCACATATGTAAGACCAATCCTGGAGTATGCAGCCCAGCATGGAGCCCGTACCTTGTCAAGCACAAGACGAAGCTGGAAAAAGTCCAAAGGTATGCCACTAGACTAGTCCCAGAACTAAGAGGCATGAGTTACGAGGAAAGGCTGCGGGAAATGCACCTTACGACACTGGAAGACAGAAGAGTAAGGGGAGATATGATCACAACCTACAAAATCCTCAGAGGAATCGACGGGTAGACAAGGACAAACTATTCAACACTGGGGGGACGCGAACAAGGGGACACAGGTGGAAACTGAGTACCCACATGAGCCACAGAGACGTTAGAAGGAACTTTTCAGTGTCAGAGTAGTTAACGGATGGAATGCATTAGGCAGTGATGTGGTGGAGGCTGACTCCATACACAGTTTCAAGTGTAGATATGATAGAGCCCAGTAGGCTCGGGAATCTGTACACCAGTTGATTGACAGTTGAGAGGCGGGACCAAAGAGCCAAAGCTCAACCCCCGCAAGCACAAATAGGTGAGTACAAAAGGTGAGTACACAACACGCACACCACACACCCACCACACACACGCACAGGGAAGGAAGGGGTGGTGGTGGTGTAGTTCTGCTGGTAAGAAAAGGCTGGGATTTTGAGGAGATGGTTATTCAGGGCTTGAAGGTTTCAGTGACTACATAGCAGGTACCATAACAAATGGAGGGGAAAAAAATAGGTCGTAGTCATATATAATCCACCACCAATTGACAGAAGACCTGGACAGGAATATGATATAAACAACCTGGCCGCCATTAACATAATAGAAAGAGCAGCTTCTGTTGCTAGCAGGAATGGAACTGGACTACTAATTATGCGAGATTTCAACCATGGGAAGATAGATTGGGAGAACAGAGACCCGCATGGAGGACCAGAAACATGGAGAGCTAAGCT
>WNGS01151980.1:0-10699 GCA_020271785.1 Procambarus virginalis
CCACTTATAAACTTCTATCATGTCACCCCTAACTCTTCGCCTTTCCAGTGAATGCAATTTAAGCCTTATTAATCTTTCTTCATATGAAAGGAAAGGCGAAGAGTTAGGGGTGACATGATAGAGGTTTACAAGTGGATGAATGGACAAAAGGGGATATTAATAGGGTATTGAAAGTATCAACACAGTACAGAACGCGAAACACATGGGTATAAATTGGATAAGTTTAGATTTAGGAAAGACTTGGGTAAATACTGGTTCAGTAACAGGATTGTTGATTTGTGGAAACCAATTGCCCGCGTAACATTGTGGAGGTGGGGGTCCTCGTTGTTTCAAGCATGGGTTGGACATGTATATGAGTGGGATTGGGTGGTTTATAAATAGGAGCTGCCTCGTATGGGCCAATAGGCCTTCTGCAGTTGCCTTTGTTCTTTCCAGTGAATGCATTTAAGCCTTATTAATCTTTCTTCATATGAAAGATTTCTAATTTGGGGAATTAACTTTGTCATCCTACGCTGGACACGTTCAAGTGAATTTATATCCATTCTATAGTACGGCGACCAAACTGAACTGCATAATATAAATGGGGCCTAACCAGAGCAAGATATAGCTGAAGAACCACACCAGGTGTCTTGTTACTAACGCTTCAATTAATAAATCCCAGTGTCCTATTTGCCTTATTGCGAACATTCATGCATTGATCCTTTTGTTTAAATTCTTACTAATCATAACTCCCAGATCCCTTTCGCAATCCGACTTCGCAATCTCAACACCATCAAACTCGTATCTTGTACCTCTATCATCATTAGCTAGCCTCAAAACTTTACATTTATTAGCATTAAACTGCATCTGCCAGTCTTTTGACCATTTTAAAACCCTATTTAGATCAACTTGAAGTGATAGCGAGTCTTCTTTCGTGTTAATTTCCCTACCGATTTTTGTATCATCTGCAAATTTGCAAATGTTGCTACTCAAACCTGAATCTAAATCATTTATATATATTATAAACAACAGAGGTCCTAGGACAGAGCCTTGAGGCATTCCACTAACAACATTATCC
This sequence comes from Procambarus virginalis, assembly GCA_020271785.1. NCBI lineage: Eukaryota > Metazoa > Arthropoda > Malacostraca > Decapoda > Cambaridae > Procambarus > Procambarus virginalis. The sequence goes on from WNGS01151980.1 coordinate 1,058, forward strand.
CACTCTGACTTAACCCCATTTATACTAAGTCTCTATTTCCTTTGGAATAGCCATGCCCTAATCCAACTTAATATAGCACCCCAATACCATGAGCCTCTATTTTTTTTAATCAGTCTTTCATGTGGCACTGTATCAAAAGCTTTGCTCAAGTCAAGGTACACAACATCACAATCCTTACCACTATCAACTGCCTCAACTATGCTGGAATAAAAAGATAGCAAATTTGTTAAACATGAACGGCCATTTGTAAAACCATGTTGCGACTCAATTATTAATTTATGTTTTTCAAGATGAAGACGAATTGTATTTGCAGTTATCGATTCAAGTAACTTTCCCATAATAGACGTTAGTCTAATTGGCCGATAGTTTGACGCAAGTGATCTATCTCCTTTCTTAAAATTTAGTACCACATTAGCTACCTTCCATGACTCTGGCACTCTACCTAACTCTATAGATTTATTAAATATGGTAGACAGTGGCTCGGAAAGCTCTTCTTTGCATTCTTTAAGCACCCTGGCAAACACTTCATCCGGCCCTGGGGATTTGTTTGGTTTTAGTTTTACTATTTGTTTAATTACATCTTCCCTGGTAACTGCTAAACTAGTCAACCTGTCCTCGTACCCACCCACATATATTTGTTCGATTGAAGGCATATTGTTAAGTTTCTCTTTAGTAAATACAGATATAAAATATTTATTAAAAATACTACTCATCTCCTTGTCATTATCCGTTATTTGACCTGTCTCAGTTTTTATCGGACCTAAGTCCATTAAAACCTTTTAATGGTTTTTAATCCTTTCCCTTGTCTTAGTTCGATATAACTGAAAAAAACCTTCAGGATTTGTCTTCGCTTGCTCTGCTATGCGAACTTCGTAGTTTCTTTTTGCTTTCCTTATCTCTTTTTTAATATTTCTAACCAGTTTTACGAATTCCTGTTCTAAAATAACTTCCATATTCTCAATCCTTTTGTACCACGCTTTCTTTTTACCTATAAGGTTCTTCAGATCCTTTGTAATCCACTTTGGATCATTAGTATTCGATCTAATCAATTTATATGGTATACTACGTTTCTGGGCTTTGCTTAGAATATTTTTAAATAGGTTATATTTTGAATCCACATTGAAATCCTCTTTTCCGTCACCTGTCGCTGGGTTCACGTCTAGCCCACACCTCATCCCTAAGACATTCCAATCTATTTGACCCAACAAATTCTTAGGCTATTGAAATCAGCTTTTCGAAAATCAGGCACTTTAACAGAATTTTCTCCTCAGATCTATTCCATTCTATGCTAAATCTGATTTCTTTATAATTAACTGTTCCCTACCTCACTCCCTATTTCCATGTCCTTAATTTGTGTTTCCCTGTTAGTTAACACTAAATCTAAAATATTATTTCCCCGCGTTGGTTCCTTAATATGTTGCGTAAGAAAGCAGTCGTCAATTAATTTAGAAAATCTTCAGCTTCATTATTCCCTGTTTTGTTCACCAGTTTATTCCACTAAAATTAAAGTCACCCATGACATAAATACTGTTAGATCTAGATGCTCTAGATATTTCATCCCATAGATGCTTTGCTTCCTTCTGTCTAAATTTGGTGGCCTATATATATAACTCCTATTATAATATTATTGTATTTTTCGTTTAATCCTATCTAAATAGTTTCTGTGTGTGGCTCACTTTTGATTCCCTCTTTGAGACTACATTTCAAATTGTCCCTAACATATATGGCTACTCCCCCTCCTCGTCTAATATATCTATCTGTGTGAAATAGTTTAAATCCATTTATTTGATATTCAGCTAATAGTTCTCTATTTTCTACATTCATCCACGTTTCGGTAAGTGCAATAATATCTATTTTTTCTGTACAGACAAGAGCATTTAACTCGTTTATTTTGTTTCTTAGACTTCTACTGTTAGTGTAATATACCCTAAGTGAATTGTTATTTTGAGGCCCTTCTCTTTCCCTGATCATTTTGCAAATTTGTTTCTCCAACAAACACATACTTTTATTACCTCCTTCCTCCCTATCAATTCCCATACCACTATGTACTAACAGTTTAAACCCAAACAAATGCCTCTAACCACTGGTTCCAACGAGTTTGCAACAGCAACAACCCCAGCCCTCGATAGATGCACCCCATCACGAGCATACATTTCATTTCTCCCATAGAAATGTTCTCAGTTTTCTATGAAAGATATTGCATTTGATTTGCAATATCTTTCCAGCCGGCAATTGACACCAAGTGCCCTCGACAACCATTCATTCCCAACGTTCTTTCTTGGAAGAATGCCACAAATGATCGGGATTCCTCCCTTGCTCCTAACTAATTCTATGGCTTTGTTAAATTTCTTTATCAGTTGCTCACTCCTAACTCGTCCAACATCATTACCCCTTGCATGGTATTGTCCTTACTCTTAGATACATGTTACTAGCCTTATTGTCCCTTGCTGCAGGTATTGTCCTTACTCTTAGATACATGTTACTAGCCTTATTGTCCCCATGCTGCAGGTATTGTCCTTACTCTTAGATACATGTTACTAGCCTTATTGTCCCCATGCTGCAGGTATTGTCCTTACTCTTAGATACATGTTACTACCCTTATTGTCCCATGCTGCAGGTATTGTCCTTACTCTTAGATACATGTTACTAGCCTTATTGTCCCCATGCTGCAGGTATTGTCCTTACTCTTAGATATATGTTACTACCCTTATTGTCCCATGCTGCAGGTATTGTCCTTACTCTTAGATACATGTTACTAGCCTTATAGTCCATTGCAAGAAGTTTTGCCCCGAGGTCTTTGTTGTGCATCATGCGGAAGTCGTCCTCAATGTGCATCATTGGCACCATGATGCTTTCATTTTCTGTTATCCAAAAGTTTTCCTCAAATGTCTCGCTCTCCATGAACTGCTGCTCCCATGATCCCTTAAAGTAAACTGCATTTACCAGCACCATCCTCGTCAAGTTAGAGAAGAACCCTGAAAGGTGAGAGAAATTTTATATAAAGCATTTGAAATCTTTGAACTGTATCAATATTTCTCTTCAAGTAAATAACTATAAACTGAAAGATTAATGCACGAGTTGCGTAGTGTGAAGACGAATAAGAATTAACATAGGCTCTTTTATGATCCTGTAATATCCAATATTTAGATTATTTTGGGTATTAACTAAAGACTTATCTTCAATATATAATAGCATGTTGCAAATGCATAGATGTTGCAATGTAAAATTTTGTTTCTAGTTGTTATTTTAATTATAAGGTGTGCAGGTTAGATGGAATTGTTAATGTAAAAATCTCCGCTGAGTTCTGATTATGACCTTTTGTGTTTTCTATAATCTGTTAATGTTGAGATCCTGCTCACAGGATGAGTACGAGGTCCCGCTCATAGGACGAGTATGAGGTCCCGCTCACATGATGAGTACGAGGTTCCGCTCACAGGATGAGTATGAGGTCCCGCTCACAGGATGAGTATGAGGTGCCGCTCACAGGATGAGTATGAGGCCCCGCTCACAGGATGAGTATGAGGTCCCGCTCACAGGATGAGTATGAGGTGCTGCTCACAGGATGAGTATGAGGCCCCGCTCACAGGATGAGTATAAGGTCCCGCTCACAGGATGAGTATGAGGTGCTGCTCACAGGATGAGTATGAGGTGCTGCTCACAGGATGAGTATGAGGTGCCGCTCACAGTATGAGTATGAGGTACACAACAAACCTGCCGCCTAGACGGCAACAATAAACTATATAATAAGTATATAATAAGTTCTAATATCGTCAAGTGTTAAAAGTAAACACATGACTGTACCGAGGTCGCTAAAACTGTGTGGAGGCGCACACTACCCCATGCACATCACTCATTCTTACCTTGTAGTTCCCACAATGCTGTGTGGAGGCGCAGACTACCCCATGTACATCACTCATTCTTACCTTGTAGTTCCCACAATGATGTGTGGAGGCGCACACTACCCCATGCACATCACTCATTCTTACCCTGTAGTTCCCACAATGATGTGTGGAGGCGCACACTACCCCATGCACATCACTCATTCTTACCTTGTAGTTCCTCACAATGATGTGTGGAGGCGCACACTACCCCATGCACATCACTCATTCTTACCTTGTAGTTCCCATAATGCAGAAGAGGACAAGCTGCTCAGCACAAAGGGGAAGCCGAGTCAGGAGCCCAAACACTCTATCTGGCCTAGAAAATAAACTTATGGGACCTCAACATCCACCGAAGAAACTAGGCTCAGCCACCTTAAGACAGCCACTTTGGGACAGCCACCTTGGGACAGCCACCTTGGGACAGCCCCCTTGGGACAGCCACCTTGGGACAGCCACCTTGGGACAGCCACCTTAGGACAGCCACCTTGGGACAGCCACCTTGGGGCAGCCACCTTGTGACAGCCACCTTGGGACAGCCCCTTTGGGACAGCCACCTTGGGGCAGTCACCTTGGGACAGCCACCTTGGGACAGCCACCTTGGGACAGCCACCTTTTGACAGCTACCTTGGGACAGCCACCTTGGGACAGCCCCTTTGGGAGACCCATCTTGGGGCAGTCACCTTGGGGCAGCCACCTTGGGACAGCCCCCTTGGGACAGCCTCCTTGGGGCAGCCACCTTGGGACAGCCCCCTTGGGACAGCCTCCTTGGGGCAGCCACCTTGGGACAGCCACCTTGGGACAGCCCCCTTGGGACAGCCACCTTGTGACAGCTACCTTGGGACAGCCACCTTGGGGCAGCCCCCTTGGGACAGCCCCTTTGGGACACCCGTCTTGGGGCAGTCACCTTGGGGCAGCCACCTTGGGACAGCCCCCTGGGACAGTCACCTTGGGACAGCCCCCTTGGGACAGCCTCCTTGGGGCAGCCACCTTGGGACAGCCCCCTTAGGTCAATCTCCTTGGGGCAGCCACCTTGGGACAGCCACCTTGTGACACCACCTTGGGACAGCCACTTTGGGACAGCCACCTTGGGACAGCCACCTGGAGACTGCCACCTTGAGACAGCAACCTTGTGACAGCCACCTTGGGACAGCCACCTTGGGACAGCCACCATGGGGCTGCCATCTTGGGACAGCCACTTTGGGGCAGCCACCTTGGGCCAGCCACTCAGCACACAACCCAACACCATGTAAGTGGATGTATGCAACAGTCAATATTACAAGCTCTAGGCTACACAACAGGAATTTCATCAAGCAAGACAATACAATCATGTTGATCAAAATGCTTGATTACTGACACTAATGCCGGACAGGACAGTGATCATAATATGGTCCTCGCCAGACCATAATGCCGGACAGGACAGTGGCCATAATATGGTCCTCACCAGACCATAATGCCGGACAGGACAGTGGCCATAATATGGTCCTCGCCAGACAATAATGCCGGACAGGACAGTGGCCATAATATGGTCCTCACCAGACCATAATGCCGGACAGGACAGTGGCCATAATATGGTCCTCGCCAGACAATAATGCCGGACAGGACAGTGGCCATAATATGGTCCTCACCAGACCATAATGCCGGACAGGACAGTGGCCATAATATGGTCCTCGCCAGACCATAATGCCGGACAGGACAGTGGCCATAATATGGTCCTCACCAGACCATAATGCAGGACAGGACAGTGGCCATAATATGGTCCTCGCCAGACCATAATGCCGGACAGGACAGTGGCCATAATATGGTCCTCGCCAGACCATAATGCCGGACAGGACAGTGATCATAATATGGTCCTCGCCAGACCATAATGCCGGACAGGACAGTGGCCATAATATGGTCCTCGCCAGTCCATAATGCCGGACAGTACAGTGGCCATAATATGGTCCTCGCCAGTCCATAATGCCGGACAGGACAGTGGCCATAATATGGTCCTCGCCAGTCCATAATGCCGGACAGTACAGTGGCCATAATATGTTACTCGCCAGACCATAATGCAAATCAGAAACAATAAAATTTGCGATTCTTTTCTCAGTTCATAATATATAGTATTTTAGATCTAATAAATAGAGAAAATTATATGGAAGTCTACCCACTTACAGCATGACCAGTGCCCGTACTCTACCCACTTACAGCATGACCAGTGCCCATACTCTACCCACTTACAACATGATCAGTGCCCATACTCTACCCACTTACAGCATGACCAGTGCCCATACTCTACCCACTTACAACATGATCAGTGCCCGTACTCTACCCACTTACAGCATGACCAGTGTCCATACTCTACCCACTTACAGCATGACCAGTGCCCATACTCTACCCACTTACAGTATGACCAGTGCCCATACTCTACCCACTTACAACATGATCAGTGCCCATACTCTACCCACTTACAGCATGACCAGTGCCCGTACTCTACCCACTTACAGCATGACCAGTGCCCATACTCTACCCACTTACAACATGATCAGTGCCCATACTCTACCCACTTACAACATGCCCAGTGCCCGTACTCTTCCCACTTACAGCATGACCAGTGTCTATACTCTACCCACTTACAGCATGACCAGTGTCCATACTCTACCCACCTACAGCATGACCAGTGCCCGTACTCTACCCACTTACAGCATGACCAGTGTCCATACTCTACCCACTTACAGAATGACCAGTGTCCATACTCTACCCACCTACAGCATGACCAGTGTCCATACTCTACCCACTTACAGCATGACCAGTGTCCATACTCTACCCACTTACAGCATGACCAGTGCCCGTACTCTACCCACTTACAGCATGACCAGTGTTCATACTCTACCCACTTACAGCATGACCAGTGTCCATACTCTACCCACTTACAGCATGACCAGTGTCCATACTCTACCCACTTACAGCATGACCAGTGTCCATACTCTACCCACTTACAACATGACCAGTGTCCATACTCTACCCACTTACAGCATGACTAGTGTCCATACTCTACCCACTTACAGCATGACCAGTGTCCATACTCTACCCACTTACAGCATGACCAGTGTCCGTACTCTACCCACTTACAGCATGACCAGTGTCCATACTCTACCCACTTACAGCATGACCAGTGTCCATACTCTACCCACTTACAGCATGACCAGTGTCCATACTATTCCCACTTACATCATGACCAGTGTCCATACTCTACCCACTTACAGCATGACCAGTGTCCATACTCTACCCACTTACAACATGACCAGTGCCCATACTCTACCCACTTACAGCATGACCAGTGCCCGTACTCTACCCACTTACAGCATGACCAGTGCCGTACTCTACCCACTTACAGCATGACCAGTGCCCTACTCTACCCACTTACAGCATGACCATGCCTGTACTCTACCCACTTACAGCATGACCAGTGCCCATACTCAACCCACTTACAGCATGACCAGTGCCCGTACTCTACCCACTTACAGCATGACCAGTGCCCGTACTCTACCCACTAACAGCATGACCAGTGCCCATACTCTACCCACTTACAGCATGACCAGTGCCCATACTCTACCCACTTACAGCATGACCAGTGCCCGTACTCTACCCACTAACAGCATGACCAGTGCCCGTACTCTACCCACTTACAGCATGACCAGTGCCCTACTCTACCCACTTACAGCATGACCAGTGCCCGTACTCTACCCACTTACAGCATGACCAGTGCCCATACTCTACCCACTTACAGCATGACCAGTGCCCGTACTCTACCCACTTACAGCATGACCAGTGCCTATACTCTACCCACTTACAGCATGACCAGTGCGTACTCTACCCACTTACAGCATGACCAGTGCCCGTACTCTACCCACTTACAGCATGACCAGTGCCTATACTCTACCCACTTACAGCATGACCAGTGCCCGTACTCTACCCACTTACAGCATGACCAGTGCCCGTACTCTACCCACTTACAGCATGACCAGTGCCATACTCTACCCACTTACAGCATGACCAGTGCCCATACTCTACCCACTTACAGCATGACCAGTGCCCGTACTCTACCCACTTACAGCATGACCAGTGCCCATACTCTACCCACTTACAGCATGACCAGTGTCCATACTCTACCACTTACAGCATGACCAGTGCCCGTACTCTACCCACTTACAGCATGACCAGTGCCCATACTCTACCCACTTACAGCATGACCAGTGCCCGTACTCTACCCACTTACAGCATGACCAGTGCCCATACTCTACCCACTTACAGCATGACCAGTGCCCGTACTCTACCCACTTACAGCATGACCAGTGCTCGTACTCTACCCACTTACAGCATGACCAGTGCCCCTACTCTACCCACTTACAGCATGACCAGTGCCCGTACTCTACCCACTTACAGCATGACCAGTGCCCATACTCTACCCACTTACAGCATGACCAGTGCCCGTACTCTACCCACTTACAGCATGACCAGTGCCCGTACTCTACCCACTTACAGCATGACCATGCCCATACTCTACCCACTTACAGCATGACCAGTGCCATACTCTACCCACTTACAGCATGACCAGTGCCCGTACTCTACCCACTAACAGCATGACCAGTGCCCGTACTCTACCCACTTACAGCATGACCGTGCCCATACTCTACCCACTTACAGCATGACCAGTGCCCGTACTCTACCCACTTACAGCATGACCAGCCATACTCTACCCCACTTACAGCATGACCAGTGCCCGTACTCTACCCACTTACAGCATGACCAGTGCCTATACTCTACCCACTTACAGCATGACCAGTGCTCGTACTCTACCCACTTACAGCATGACCAGTGCCCGTACTCTACCCACTTACAGCATGACCAGTGCCTACTCTACCCACTTACAGCATGACCAGTGCCCGTACTCTACCCACTTACAGCATGACCAGTGCCCGTACTATACCCACTTACAGCATGACCAGTGCCCGTACTCTACCCACTACAGCATGACCAGTGCCCATACTCTACCCACTTACAGCATGACCAGTGCCCGTACTCTACCCACTTACAGCATGACCAGTGCCCATACTCTACCCACTTACAACATGACCAGTGCCCGTACTCTACCCACTTACAGCATGACCAGTGCTCGTACTCTACCCACTTACAGCATGACCAGTGCCCATACTCTACCCACTTACAGCATGACCATGTGCTCGTACTCTACCCACTTACAGCATGACAAGTGCCCATACTCTATCTACCACTTACAGCATGACCAGTGCCCATACTCTACCCACTTACAGCTACGTGATGCTATAAAATCCACATGATTGTGGATTTTTTTTTATTAATACATTAGGTACATCTGCATTAGTGCAGTTACCCGTAGACTATATGAAGTGGAGTACAGTGTGTCAAAAAACTAACTAGGTGATGCTAAAAAATCCCATCACACAGGATGGTTATCCATACAGAGGCATGTGATAGGCAGTCTGCAATGGCAGACTCCAGAAGCTTTTGAGGATTCATCAACACAAGATTGAATAAGCAGCAGTGGTAATAAAAGTCTCCATCTCGCAGGATGGTTAGTCATACAGGGCCATATGTTTAGTAGCCTGCACTGGCAAATTTTGGGTACACTGTAAGGATATCTTCAAGAATACGAGAGTGAATAAAGTAATTGCAAAAGCTCCAGGTACACCTCATGCCACTGTTTCTGAAAGGTCTAATAACTGGGCATTCAGTGATGTAG
>WNGS01151992.1:16474-35790 GCA_020271785.1 Procambarus virginalis
TCAAACCCCTTCTCAATCTCATCCTGCTCCTCTTCATCAGCCTCGGCTCCTCCTCTTACCCAATCTCCTCTTTTCTCTTCCTCAAACTCCTTGCAACTTGCACCATCTCTATCTTGCACCCCACTTCAACCCGCCCCCTCACCACCCCTTCAAAACGACAGGTTCCTGACCCCCCCCCCAGGTCTTACAGCCCCCGACGTACTAAATTCTTCCCTCGGTAACCTCCTCCCCCCCTTTCTCCACCCCCACACCCCCCTTTTAACTCAGTCTCCCTCACCACACTTTGTTGTGTCTTTTCTTTCCTCTCTGCCTCTTCCGCCTCATTGACTTGAGCAAATGGGGTGGGGTAACGATGTGGCGCGTCTGAGGGAAATGGAACGGAGAGGGGAAGGAAGGGGGAAGAGAGAGGGGTGAGGGGGAGGGGAGTAAGGGAAAAGACACGGGAGGGGAGATCACAGGATAAGGGGAAGGAAAAAAGGAGATATAACCAATAGAGGAGGGCGTAGAGGGATAGAGAAGAGGACAGAGGAAGCAGAGGGCAGGGGGATAGATGGGAGAGAGAGTTAATAGAAGATAAAATGGTGAAGGAAGATAGGAGATAATGGAGCGGAAAGGGTAGATAAATTTGAGTGAAAGACAACATGAATAAACAAGGAAAAGAGAATGAAGAGAAGAAAATAGGAGATGTTAAATAAATAGGAACGTGCACAAGGAGAGGAGTCAAGAGGCTGATGATGGTTATGAGAGGAATTAAGAAGAAGAGGAATGGGAGATAAACTGAGAATAGGAAATAGGGGAAAATTCAAGTGTAAAAAAAAATGGAAAATACAGAAGAAATATAAACAATAGATGATAAATAAAGAAGACCAACAAAGCCCAGTAATGATGGGAAGAACATGCGAGTGTAAAGAATATTATAAATCTATATATTGATTGTTATATAAATTCCATCAAAGATACATTAACAAGGAAAAAGCCAAAGCACTTTTAATCCCGCGTGGCGAGGCATGTTAACTACACAGAATCGTGTTAAGTATACAGGCAAATTCTCGCTGTTTAAGCTAGGCTTCCGCTGGATCATTTATAGAACCACAACACTGTGATATTTCCATGATTATTTAATTTATTTTTATTAATATCGGTCAAGTTTTACTTCAGATGTAGCAGAGTATATTTAGCCTGTATTGGTTCAACAGTTTTGTCATCTATTGAAGAACATATTTGGCAATTGAAGAACATTAAGAATGCATTTATGTTCTCCAAATGTGTCGGGAGAACAGTGCCACGCAGACTACTAGGACCAGACTGCAACTCTGGTATAAGCAAAGTGTTAAATTCTTCCTTTGCAACAGTGCCAAAAGAGATTGCAGTTGATTGAAGAGCGTGGCATCGTCCTTTACCAGTCTGTTGTTTCAACAACCCGTTCTCCTAATAGAACGTCGCATTTTGACGAATATACTCTACCTAAAGCCAAAAATTGTTGTTAGAAAATGATAGCAGCTGTGTACTCCCGATTGACTTGTTAGGTAACTTGCAAGAGCTACTTAAACAGGCATCACATCAACAATGGCATTGCACGTCTCATCAACACTGTGCAACATGGCCAGGTGTCAGGTAATTATATACTCCATATAGGCCTCTCTTGACTATCATCACGGGCAGACAGCAACACAAAATCACATTTAACGTAAAAATAAATGATGAGACAATAATATAAAAATGAAGCCTCAACTTATAGCGAATGACTTGACAAGGACTAACTCTGTGCTGCCGCACTAAGTGGACGAAGCCAGTAATTACTTCAACAATTTGCTCAAGGAGCACCATCAACTTCATAACAAACTCAAGTCACCACTGTTGCAAACATTGACCAAGGCACGCTAGCCATTACTAAAATAATACCCGAGAAAATATATATTTAAGACAATAAATCCACTAGACCTCTCGCTAACATCCTAGTCTCCACGTAACTAAACGCATTTAACATCGCGGCGTTCTCTCACTGTGTCCTTGGTGCATAAATGTTTATAAATGCCGCATAATAATAACACTGTCACCATGCTCAGTAGAAATCTCAATAACTCATGAGGGAAGACTGTCACGCCAGCTAAACTGCCCTTAAATTGGACAGCATCATCATGCTGACCTTTGCACATGCCGAGCCCTTCACCCACTTTGCCCGAAATTTCGTGCGTTGCTCACTGCCCCTTTGTTACCACTACACATCTGTCACTTTTCCTTTACACTGATGTCTTGTATCTTCGGCTCTTTAACCACATGCACTGGTCCGTAAACGCTGTTGTAACCTGTCAAGGCTTTTGTCATGAATTTGGTGTTGGTGGTCTTTTAAATGTTGTCTAGGGGAAACAGCCTATTACAAAACACAATTGATATATATATATATATATATATATATATATATATATATATATATATATATATATATATATATATATATATATGTATATGACACACGATAATATATGATGTAATATACGACTTCTTACAACTCAAGGTCATTTTGTGGTAACAGCTTCGTTAATTAAACTCCCGAACGGGCTCTGGACACCCTATGGCTCTCAGTCCCCAAAACCTGGAGCTGTGCACACAGCCACTACACCTGCCACCCGGTGACACATGTACAAACCTCTAGGAAACCTGGACTCTCACTTATAAAACATCACCAAAGACTGCCTAAGTACTCTACCCTATCTTGCAAGTCAGTCAGTACAGTCAGTGAGGTCAGTCAGTTAGTGAGGTCAGTAAGTCAGTCAGTCAGGTCAGTAAGTCAGTCAGTCAGTCAGTCAGTCAGTCAGTCAGTTAGGTCAGATAAGGTTGGATAACAAGAACCTTTCACACTAGAGATGCTATACTGATGATGATACTCTTCAAGACGCTAGTGCTCTCTAGAGTGGAATACTGCTGTAACACCACTATAAATCCTACTCTAACACTGGCCAATCTTTAAGAAATTTAGACATGAAACAAAACCTCAGAGATCACACACATTACCTTAAGACCTCTGTCTCTCGATACGGTGGATTCACTCTGTCTCTCCCTGGCTGTGAGATGTTCTTCACAGACCTACTCTGGACCCTGGTGTCTGGCACTCTCTCTCCTAACTATCATACCGGGGTATATATATATATATATATATATATATATATATATATATATATATATATATATATATATATATATATATATATATATATATATACACACAAAAGGGGGTGGGGGAGATTTGCTGTTGCTACTTACACCGATGATGCAAGAGGTCGGGCCACACGTGCACAAACACTCACGATTTTTCAATTAAGCTTGTTTGACATTCACCATACACTGTTCAAGAGAGGAATTATTAATTACGAGTCTGGCTGACCTCTGACCTGGCTAAAAGGGGGGTAGATCCATGGATGTTTACACATAAGAATCTGGGGCCTAATTCCATTGCAATGTTTGACAAGAGTATCATGAAATATTACATACTTGAAACTAGTTGACTTAGACTAACCCAGGAATTTTTAATCAACATACAACATAATCTGGAGGTCATCTGGGCTGACCTCTTGGAGAAGGCTTCCCTGGGTGAGAACTCTAAGGGGGGGGGGGTCATGGGTGTTACACTGCTGCACAATAACAGCCCCTTTCAATGCTGGAGAAATTACTGACCTGGAGAGCGTGCAGAGATCCTTTACTGCTAGAATCCACTCAGTAAAACATCTAAACTATTGGGACCGACTAAAGAGCCTAAATCTGTATTCCCTTGAGCGCAGGCGGGAGAGATACATAATAATTTACACGTGGAAAATATTAGAGGGGCTGGTCCCAAACCTGCACACAGAAATAACATCACATGAGACCAGAAGACATGGCAGGATGTGCAGACTACCCCCGTTGAAGAGCAGAGGTGCAACTGGTACTCTGAGAGAGAACTATCAACATCAGAGGCCTGGGAAATTTTACCCACTATATCAATATTATTATTTAAGAAATGTATTATTTCTATATCATATCACAATCACATTAGATTCATTATATCATACATCAATTGAATCCTAGGTGGCAATGCTACCATGATCAAGTATGCTATTGGGCCCATGTGTGTCTACGCAACATTGTGCATGAATTCTCAAGGATCTAGAAGGTTCAAGAAGAATATCTTAATTTAAAAAAAATTGGAACATCAATCAATTTCCGGTGAGGAAATATCGAATCCTTATTGAGAATCAATGGTATTATTAAGTACTACGTATAATCTTTAAATCCTAAGTATAAATCTATTATAATCACATTTGATCACAATAATCTGTCTAGTCAGTAAAAATAATCAATCAATATACATTGAAGGCTACTCTCCGCCCAAGGAGGAGGGAGGAGTCATCTCGGAGTGCAAGCGCCCACAGCACCACACCAGGCGACTCCCCAATGTTTACGTAAACAGTTAACAACACGTGATGCTGCCTTGCGAACATTTTCAGTAAAGGACGCCACACTAACTTATCATTATCACCAGTGATTACTCTAGATACTGGGGGAGTTCCTGGACTATATATACTGGAAGTGACGCCGCCTCCACCACCCCATCATACTTATCCTACTGCAAACACAACCAACGACATAATCAACTGGCAAAGCTACCAGAATATACAACAGCAAAACTGTAACATACAAATGTAGTGCCTGGCACTATAACAGTTTACACAGTCTGGCACCACATGTCAGGCAGGCACTGGCACTTGTTGTAGTTTGTTGGTTGACTAATTCAATGCATCATAAAATAGCCTTAATATGTTTATACAAACTGTTAATCGTTACTCTGTGGGACAAAACCCTAAATTTCAGTAAATTAATCTGATGTAATCTTTCAGCAACTGAATCTTTTCTTGAATCTGGACACTCATTCATTGAAAGTCATTCAATGACTGACTGAACCTTTTCATACAAATTTGAATATATCAGAACTTAATGTATGATCAATTATATATTCTGATATATTTAAATTTGTATGAAAAGGTTCAGTCAGTCATTGAATGACATTCAATGAATGAGTGTCCAGATTCAAGAAAAGATTCAGTTGCTGAAAGATTACATCAGATTAATTTACTGAAATTTAGGGTTTTGTCCCACAGAGTAACGATTAACAGTTTGTATAAACATATTAAGGTTATTTTATGATGCATTGAATTAGTCAATCAACATACTCCATGAACAACAATCTCCATCAGTCTCCTGAGACTGATGGATGCCTACTACTACTAAGTTAACAATTGCTAAGTTTTCATTAATCTATAATTAGTTTATTATACTGAATATAATTTTTTATACCTAGATACCAGTACTTGGACCACATTTATGATCCTTTTATTGTATAATTGCATATATATATAATATACCTCTATAACACAAATTGTTGTGTTTATTACTATGTGAATATTGACAGTTATGAAAATGATAGAGCAAGGCTAAACTATGTAAAGTGTTCAGAGCCTTGCTCTTGAACAGAACCAGTGTTCAGTTACACAACTGAGTTCTTTAATCTTATCCTTATATAACAATACAAGCTGTGGTGTTGAAATGTCTGCAGGTGAATGGTGATTTCCAATCAACCACTCCATTCACCCTTAGAGACCCACCTGCCCCTTACAGTTCATTGTCATTAGGACAAGAGGAGTAGGGTTTACAACCCTAGCTAAGCACTTTTTGTTTTGTTAATATTGCATAGAGTAATTTTTAATGCTGTGCTGTTCATGTCTTAATGACATAAGCCCTTTGCATAATCACACTTAAATGGCAATTTTACAACCAACCTGATTACGCTCCACACTCTCACACATATGAAAATGTTCCCTGGATATCAGAGAACGCTCAGGTTATAGAGATATGACTCTTTAAGCTGGGTTAGGAGAAATATAAGGGTGGGACACCGTCACACCATGCCCCTCCCCTTAAAATAAGTCATATCTAACTTGTGAGGGCAACTAGTGTTCTTGCCTCTCCTCCAGTCAGTGACGTGGCACGTACCACCTCGCCAGTCAGTAGCATTACTCCTCCACTTCACATGGGACTGGGCGAGATGAGTGTGCCCAGAACACCTATAAGGAGTCCTCCTTTCGTGTCCCCAAGTACGCACCTGCAACTCGTCATCTCTATAAAAACTTCGCGTATGTAGTGCCCCCACTACGCCGTGCACTCTGAGGTACTCCTGCACCTCTACTGCATCCTAAAGGTACCCCCTTGCTTTCTTTCACACTCTTCCCTTCGCCACTCTTCTCTCTTCTTGGTTCCTCTTCTCCCGTAAGTGCGCCATCTCCTCACACCGACACTTGTTACCTGTTCTTCATCCAGCAACTTCTTCTCTTCCACACTAGACTTTTGCGTTGGCCCAGTGCCCCTCTGGCTAGGCTGGCGCCCACCCTGCGTATACCTGTTCCCTGCTTTCTTCTTATTCCTGTCATTCCAATACCATCCATTCCAGTGTTCTCGACGAACATCTTCATTCCTCCACGAAAGCCTCTTCCCTGTAGACGTCTCCCTAGGTTCATGTTCGGGCCTAATTACCTCACTGTGGATCACCTCGCCACGATGGTTATTTTTACCCCTACTACTGAATTCCCGGCTGGCATAGGGTACAATGCGTCGTGGCTCTCCACTCTGTCCCTCACAGCCGCTTGTCCACTCTCTGAGCTCACCTTCCTCACACCTCCAGGTGGAGGGAGTGCAGCCTGCAGCTTTTCCATTGCCCCTTGCGTCTGTACTGCTGCTGGTCCTCGCCACTCCTCCACATGTATCATTAGGCTCAGTCGCAGGTCCTCGCTGGGGTTTTCCACAACCTCCGACGACTTCTCTGCACTCTCGCCCTTGTCATCGTCCTCCCTGGCGACGTCATCATCGGTGCGGTCGGCTCCCACACTGCTACCTGAGTCGACCGGTTCCTTCTCTGACTTATTTTCACAACTGCCTGATACATAGGCACTTCTGGCCCAATCAGGTTGTACGCTGCCTCCACCCAAGTCGTTGCCCAGCATCATCTGGACATGTTTCAGGGGTAACTTTGGGGCTACAGCTACGATGGCCATTTTGACGCCATAGTCGGCAACCAGCTGCACCTCGTGAAACGGTAACCTGCATTCCTGCCCCACACTGCGTAGTCTCACTACTCCCACAGGTGACTCATCAAAATCCTCGGGCAGAATATCCCTGGCTACCATGCTCATGTCAGCACCCGTATCGCGAAGCACTGCAACTTCCACAGGGTCTGACTTCCCAAACTTCATTGTACCCCTGAAAAAGAAAGGATGCTCCTCCAACTTATCTCCCAACCATTTACTTTGGGAACATTATAGTAAGGGTATGGGTAACTACCCTCTCTTCTTCCAACATCAGCCCCACTGTCTTCTGGTGCTTGTCACACTCTCGAACATAATGTCCCTTCACACGACAGTTGTAACATGGTCCTACTCTGGGTAGACCTCTTCCAGTCACCCTGGACCACACCTTGCTGGGTTGTCGCGCTCCAAGTTCTCTCAGAACTCCCACACATGTACTCTCGGTTCGAGCTTCTTGCACCATAGCTCTTACCCGTATTGCCACTTGGAGACTTCCTCATGGGTTCCCGCAGGCTCACTTGGGATTGGGTCTTGTCACTTGAGTGGTAAGATACACCTGCTCTGTACCCACACTTCACATCTCCTTGGCTCCTTGACGAGCGGTCGTCTTCCTGCTGAACTGGCCATCTGGGTCGACTCTCCTTGAGAGAACGCAACGCCTTCCTTCAACATGTCAGCTCTGCCTGCACCAGCCGTAAGGTCTTTAATGTCTGCCTCCTTTATTCTGACCTCGAGTTCTGGATGGAACATCGACATGAATTTTTCCATCACAATCAACTTTCTCAGCTCCTCCATCGTCTCTACCTCTTCGGCCTTCAGCCACCGCAGGAACCTGTGCTCCATGTCATGAGCAGTCTCAGTCTATGACCTTCCAGAAGCCCTTGTGCACTCACGGAAGCATTTCCTGTAGACCTCCGGGGTTAGTCTATATCAGTGGAGCACCGCTTTCCAGATCGTGTCGTATATGGCCCACTCCTTGATGTCCAACATGCTATAAGCCTCTCTGGCTTCACCAGTCAATCTACTCTGCACTAACGCAGCCCAATCCTCTTCTGGCCACTCCTTCAATGTTGCTATCCTCTCAAAATGGTCGAAGAAAGCCTCGGCCTCTAGAGGGTCAAAGGTGGGTAGATTGTGCTCCCGGGCCTTGAGGTCATCCTGCCGTGCAGGCGTCGAGGGCAGCCCGCACTCAACCCGACGCAACTCAACCTCCTTCTTTGCCTTTATTTCCTCCCGTCACAGTTGTCTTTCTCCTTCCTCTCATTGCAGTTGGGCTTCGCGCTCCTCTCACTTCAACTGGGCTTTGCGCTCACGCTCCTCTCGCATCAACTGGGCTTCTCGGTCACACTCCTCTCGCTCCAGCTGAGCTTCGCGCTCCTCTCACTTCAGCTGAGCCTCAAGCTGCATCTTCATTAACTCCAGCTTTTTTTCCCTCTTGCTGCTACCGCTGGATCCCCCTGCTGCTTCATTCATTGCTCCGGTTCCAACTAACACTGGCAGGTACTTGGGACGGTCCTTCTCTGGAGGCCTCCTCTCGGGCCTTGAGCTGAGCTATGATCTCAATCCGCCGCTCCGCAACCTTGGAGGACCTCAACCTCAAATCAAAGTGGTCCGCCACTAGCTGCAGCTGGACCTTGGTGCACTCTTCCAGCACCTGCTCGTCCCTCGACTCAATAAATTTTTTCACTCTATCATCCTCCATCTCTAGGCTATTGAGTAATCGTACACAAGGGAATACACTAGCGAGCTGTGTAAACCGAGACCAATATCGACATTAGTACACTCGTCACTGCACTTGCAATCCTATGCCACACTGTTGTTCGATGATCCTGGCAAGGTCGCCACTGTCAAGGTTCGCCCTCCTCCTTCCTTATATGGTTGTGGCCGCTCCCATGGGTCTTCTCCCCTCTGTACTTGGCGCCACTGCTCGCCCTGGGGCTCCCCCAGTCTACTAAGGGCTGGCCTATTATATACCCCAAGCGAGCAAAGAGGTTCAAGTCTACCTGTATCGCACCTGGACCTGCCCGTCTTGACACTGGGAGATTCTCTCTATCTCTATCTAGTCCATTCAAAGGTCGCCAGCTGGGTGTTTATACTCATGTCCCAGCAACACGTCAGTGGTCTCATTAGTTATCTTAATCACGGATGCAATCTCAAGATTAAAAGTTTACTGAAGAAAATAAATACACTTGAATAAGGAAATAATCAGGTGGAAACTTTCGATGGCGGCAACCTTCTCTCGTCGCGTCTCTGGCAACACGGTCAGCTGACTGGGTCCACTTGTCAGCAGCGGTCACACACCTTGCGCCTCTGGCAACACGATCAGCTGGCTGGGTCCAACTGTCAAACCGGCGGGGACACACCTCGCGCCTCTGGCAACACGGTCAGCTGGACGATTCAAAGTTCGTTTTTGGCTTCTTGAAAACCAGCTACTATTCCTAGAATACACTAACTTCACCACATCTACATATTTATGTTCCACCACCAACTCATCCCTACATGAGCTCCTTGGCTCTTAGCCTAACACTATCACAAAGACAATAAATGATAACCAGAAATGTTCACGAAATACAGAATATCCTAGCTCGCCGATATCAAAGGGGTAAAGTGAGGGATAACTATCTACCTTACTTCATTCCATTACGAAGCCAACTCATCCTCTGGCGAGGGATGATGAGGTTCCTGCTCCTGGCTTCTCGTCATCCGTTGATCAGTTCCCACACACACAAGTTCCTCAGTCGTCTTTGTAGTAACACGTCCTCGCTGTCCTCACACCCGGCAGGTACGGTCCTCCTCCTCCTCCTCTTCCTCGAGGTAGTGGAGTCAGGTACCTGTGTCGTCGTCCTCCTCCTCCTCTCACTGGTACTGTAGACGCAACTTGCAGTCTAGCCCAGCTTCCTCTCGCTTCACTTCCAGTAGATTCGGCCCGGCCGTTGCTTCTTGCTTGATATGTATAACGTGGTTCGCTGGGCGTCCCAAATGTCTCCAGCCCAATGTCCGTTCCTGATGCAGACTCTTGACAATGGATCTCTTGACTCTCTAATCTGGCCTATCCTTGCTTCTGGGCACTCCACTGAAGTTGGATGGCCTCCTGGACTGTCTGCCGTATGAAAGCGATGCTTAAACCTACTGGTAAGGGCTCTCGAATCTCTAGATCTGGAGCTCACTCAAGCACGTCCTCACTCTAGGGCGGCTCGTGATGAACTCTCCCGCCCAGGTGCCCACCGCCCCTGGGAGCCCTCAACCTTGTGGAGTCACACCGCTCGAGGGCCCTCATCATTGGTCACTTCCGTCTCGTGACCTTACCTGGTCAATCAGGTGCCGGAAGGTGCTGCGACGCTTTGGAGGGAAACAGAATGGCTCGGAGCCATCTTGTGCCTCAAAAGGACATAAACCTCTTGCATAATCACACTTAAATGGCAATTTTACAACCAACCTGATAAATTGATCCATAACCACTCACTCCCTCAACTCCTCACTCACCCACATTCTCCTTCCACCATACTGTTTTTGCTTTTATTCACTATATACAGACGTTATATATAAGTATATATATTCGTGTTCACCATAACGAACCACTAAGTTGGTATGCTGAGTGGCAATGGCAGCCAGTGGCAGCCCGCCACTGGCTACTACTTTCTCCCTCCCTCACCTCACCTGACTCGCCACCATTCTCCTCCCACCATACTGCTTTTGCTTTTATATACAGACGTTATATATAAGAATCTGCATGTTTTGTTCACCATAGCGAACAAGTAAGCTGGTATAGTGAGTCCAGATGGTCACTCAGAGTCAGCAGACAATGCTACCTCCTTCCCCACCAAGATTACTCCTCCCACTACAGTGATAATTATCACAACAATCCTGCTATTATCAGAATCCTGGTCAGTTTTATCACAGTCAGAGGTCTTCTGTAATAATATCATCGCTAAATAATAGCATGAACATATATATTATGGCATTTTTAGGCGATGCTGTGATCACAAGCTGAATAGCAGTGCTGTGAGCTCATGCTNAATATCACACCAAACCTGTCTCCTGAAGCCCACATAAAAAGGATAACATCTGCGGCATATGCGAGGCTGGCTAACATCAGAACAGCGTTCAGGAACCTGTGTAAGGAATCATTCAGAATCTTGTACACCACATATGTAAGACCAATCCTGGAGTATGCAGCCCCAGCATGGAGCCCGTACCTTGTCAAGCACAAGTCGAAGCTGGAAAAAGTCCAAAGGTATGCCACTAGACTAGTCCCAGAACTAAGAGGCATGAGTTACGAGGAAAGGCTGCGGGAAATGCACCTTACGACACTGGAAGACAGAAGAGTAAGGGGAGATATGATCACAACCTACAAAATCCTCAGAGGAATCGACCGGGTAGACAAGGACAAACTATTCAACACTGGGGGGACGCGAACAAGGGGACACAGGTGGAAACTGAGTACCCACATGAGCCACAGAGACGTTAGAAGGAACTTTTTCAGTGTCAGAGTAGTTAATTAACGGATGGAATGCTTTAGGCAGTGATGTGGTGGAGGCTGACTCCATACACAGTTTCAAGGGTAGATATGATAGAGCCCAGTAGGCTCAGGAAACTGTACACCAGTTGATTGACAGTTGAGAGGCGGGACCAAAGAGCCAAAGCTCAACCCCCGCAAGCACAAATAGGTGAGTACAAATAGGTGAGCACACACAGGGGCCAGGTAGCCTGGTGGATATCGCGCAGGACTTGTAATTCTGTGGCGCGGGTTCGATTCCCGCACCCGGCAGAAAACAAATGGGCAAAGTTTCTTTCACCCTGAATGCCCCTGTTACCTAGCAGTAAATAGATACCTGGGAGTTAGTCAGCTGTCACGGGCTGCTTCCTGGTGTGTGTGTGTGTGTGTGTGTGTGTGTGTGTGAAAAAAAAAAAAGTAGTTAGTGTAGTTAGTAAACAGTTGATTGACAGTTGAAAGGCGGGCCGAAAGAGCAAAGCTCAACCCCCGTAAAATACAACTAAGTGAATACTAAGTGAATACACACACACACACACACACACACACACACACACACACACACACACACACACACACACACACATCCCGTATAACATACACCGCCCCAAAATACCTCGCATGTATATTCCGCCTCCGTGACAGGAAAACATCTTTTTAAAAAACCCATAAAAGCGCCGAGCTCATTCAATAAACAAAAAAAAAAAACTAATTCAATATCAGAATAGCTTTATTGCGTTTTTTTCACGTTTATTTTGTGATACGCGAGAGTCTTTGTCAGTCCCATTACTTATTTACCAATATTTGTATGACACGTTTATTGACAGGTATAAATATGAATTATAGCGAGGCTGTCAAGTGAATGGTCAGGGATATATATATTTCACCTTTTTTTGGGCGCCATTAATTTTGTTAATGCCACTTGTATTATTTGCTGTTTATTTGATGCGGACTACGTGGTTTTGGGTCATTTGGTGTTTGTTATAACGGAATACAACTTTCATGTTGATTATTCTTGTTTGTTTGTGCGGTTTTATGTTACTATTGTCTGTGTGTGTTTGTCTGTGTCTGGTTAATTCAGGTTTGTTTTTATGCAAATTTGCTTAAATAAATTTACTAGGGTGTGTTTATATTCTGTTATGGTTATTCTAGTCCATGACATTGGTGGGGATATTTCCTGGTTTCCTTGCTACGTGTTCATTACATTACACTTAATTGGGACTGAATTCTAGCAACCATTTGTTTGCTCACTCCTGTAGTTTGTTAAGGCTATCCTCAGTAGAATTATTGACTCTTTCTTGTCTGCCCTTCAGGTAGTCACGTGTGTGTAACTACCTAAGTGTAATTACCTAAGTGTACTTACAGGATGAGAGCTACGCTCGCGGTGTCGTGTCTTCCCAGTACTCTTTGTCGTATAATGCTTTGAAATTACTGACAAACTACCGTGTACTCATGTATTTGTGCCTGCAGGATGGAGCATTAGTTCTTGGATCCCGCTTTTCTATCCATCAGTTGTCTAGTGCAATGACTCCTGACCAATTTCCTTCTCAAATCTACTTTTAAAATTATCCTTAGAGAATGTTGCTAAATCTTGTGCTATTTGTTCATTCCATTTTCCCAATGCTCTTTCGCCAAACGAAAACTTTCTAACATCTCTGTGACTCATGTGAGTCTCAAGCTTCCATTCGTACCCTCTATTGGTATTCATTGTGAACATTTCCGCTTTCTTCACTTTGTCAATGCCTCTAGGTATTTTGTACATCATTGTCATGTCCCCCCTTTCTCTCCTCTTTCCTAGCGTCATCAGGTATAGTTTCTTCGATCTCTCTTCATTCTTCATCACTGGCGATTCAGTGATGAATTGTGTTGCAAACGTACGTGTGTGTGTGTGTGTGTGTGTGTGTGTGTGTGTGTGTGTGTGTGTGTGTGTGTGTGTGTGTGTGTGTGTGTGTGTGTGTGTTTGTGTGTGTGTGTGTGTGTGTGTGTGTGTGTGTGTGTGTGTGTGTGTGTGTGTGTGTGTGTATGTGTGTGTGTGTGTGTGGTGTGTGTGTGTGTGTGTGTGTGTGTGTGTGCTGTTTTATAAGTGTGTGCCTAAGTGTGTGAAACTTATTCAAACATGTGTTTGTCTGTCATTCCAACAGCCGTGTTCAGTCATTCACTTTGTCAATCTGTTTAAGTTGATCAAATACTCACCTTGCCAACTGATCAATATCTGGGAGAATATTTCTCTGAGATAAAAATATTTCTCTCAGAGCGGTAAAAGGGGAAGGATCGTTTCTTACACAAATGTAAATAAATTTCTCTCAGATTATTAATTTTTGAATTAAAATTATTATTTTTACGCTAATAATTATTTCCCACATTTCCTCAAATCTGAATGAAAATTGTTTCCAAATTCAGTGTTTTGAAGTTAATTAATCTTTCCAAATAGCGTTTTAACACGAACGAAACTTTTCGTTAAGTTTTACAACGTTATCTAAGATTTTCGGAATTGGCCAATAATCTGGGAACGACAAATATTTACCTAAAGTGATGATGACATAATTGCATGTTAATTACACATGTTGCAATGCCAGTTTGCTAGCATGTTGTCATGCTGTCATGCTGACGTGTTAATGGCATGTTGACATCTCAGCTGATCGTCAATGGATGGAAGAGTGTAGTAGATATGAGTGGTCATGCCAGCTCTAGTCGTGTCAGTCGCATGGTCGTGTCTACGACGTAGAAAATACAAAACATCTTCCTGAAAGGATTTTGTACTATTTTGTAACAATGTGTTCGACAGTACCAAATTTAAGTTAGTTAAGACTAATTTAGTCCAAGTTAAGTACTACAAAAGTCTACTTTTTGGTGGTCTATCATATTTGCACTTTCAGCCATATCGTTACTTAAAGTACTTTTAAGTATTTTCATTTTAGGACGATGGGTTGAGAAAATGAGTCCCAATTTCATTATTCACACTTTACGAGTACAACTTTATTCATCAGATTTTAAATTACGCAACAAATCAATTTACATGTTATTTCAGGCTAATTTAATTTTAATTAATTCTGAAATGATATTTCAGGTCTTTTAGACTCTTCTATATACATAAAAGTCACCAGAACTACGTCATTATATCATGCAAAGTCTATAATGACTTTTCTTGCAAAATGTTGCGGTCATTAAGTCCTCAGGTCGTTAATAAATGGCAAAGTATTGCAAGTTGCAGGAATTATCGGTGATCAAGGCATCAGTCGCGTCAGGAAAGGCGCATAATAGGGGGAAGGAGTACCTTGAGGTACCTCTATTGAGGTACTTTATATCTCTCGAGGACCTTCCGTAGGGTACCTCCTAAGGGGTATATTTTATTTGGTATACCTCAAGCATGGTACCCTTCCCGGAGACCGGTATACCTCTCGCTCGAAACACCGAAAACGTGCGTCATGGCAAGTCGCGCCCAACACTCGCGGAGGGTCGCGAATGAGGAAGTTGCGGGTTCCCAAGTCACTCACTCATCACATTAAACGTTGCGGAACGCGATCAATGTGCTGACAGCTTGCGGTTTCAGTCGCGCTCGCGGCCCCTTGTCAACGCAGACCATGGTTCGCGGTGGAGTTCCGCGAGATCATTTCCTGGTTCTATTCGCGGTTGAGGTGGCACCTCCAGCTATTCTATTGCTCCTATATTCTATTGCTCCTATATTCTATTTCTTCTGTATTCTATTACTTCTGTATTGAAATTGTTCATCACTGGCATCAAATCTACTGTATATATTCTCCTTATATCTCCTTCTATATTCTCGTATATATTATAAGACACCACTTAAGTCCCGGACTTATCCTGATGAGTCAAGCCTTTGACTCATCAGGATTCGTATCTATGGTAAGGCTTTTCCTGCTTTTGACTTCACCCTTATCAGCACCTATTTTTCCCATTCTCCGTTATTCTCATTCACATTATAAACAGCTTCATGGTGAGTACGAACGCCAGTACCTGCTAGTTGTACCTGCCAGGTTGAGCTTCAGCTCAGCACCCCGGCATCCAAATGTTATGCCTATTTGTGAAATGACTTAATAACCCCATTTTTTATATGCTAACACTATAATTTGCATATAATGGTAATGAATATTGTGTTTAACATTTTCTTTAAATAATTTTTTTTAAGATCTATAGATAATTTTTTTTTATTTAAATAAAAACATTTGTTTATGTAAATCTTTTTATCTGTGGTTTTATTGTTTTTATTCTACTTCCTGTCTCTTTGTGTCTGTTTCTCCTCCCGCTTATTTTATTGTTCGTATTCTATAATCTCTTTATTCCTGTCTCTTTTACCTCTGATGATTCCGTTAATGTTTTCTTATTATTTTCACCGCCTTCTACGTCCTTCTCGTTATGCCCAACTTTGTTTCAATCTTTTTGTGTTCCTTTTAAGTACATTCATTTATCTTTACCTCCTGAAGGCTCCATTCGTGTTTTTCATTGTCTTATGTTTTTCTTGTTCTTTTGACCTCCCGTCCTTCGTTCCTTCCTTTTATGTGCCTCGGTTACTCTTTTCTCTTCGTAGTTTCCTTCACTGTTCTTCCTCTATTGCATTTCTCCTATATTCCCGACTTTTATGTATTCCCTTTTCCATGTTATCCAAGTTTTTATCTATGCCTCTATTCACTGTTAAGCTAATGCTTCTCTCTCTCTACGCTCTCAACCTCTCTCCTCTATATCGGTCAATCTCTGCTACGAATCTCTCTCCTCTCTCTGCTCTATCTCTCTCTCTCCTCTCCTCTCTACTCCTCTCTATCTTTCTCTCGATCTCCACCCTCTATTCACTATATTGTTTCCCTCTTACTGGGCAAACCTCTAGTTCTTACCCTTTCACACTTCTCATATGTCTCCTCTCCTTCCTTCTCGACTGTATTCATAATCCTTACATTTTTTTTATCTTTAATTCCCAATTTTGTTTATTCCTTGGCAATTTTTCTATTATCAATTCTCCCTCGTCTATCATTCGCTTCCTTATCCTTTCTCTCTTTTTTTGTAATCACTTCTATTGGTACTCTTCTTTCTTCTCAACATGTCCCCTGTTTCTACTCTCTAACCGTCCTTTTCGTTTCTCCACTACCTTCTCCTATTTCTCTTCACTTCCTCCATCTTCGCCCTTCAACTCCTCTTCCTATTAACCCTCAAACTCTCGGGTACCAAGCCCGTGCCCGTGCTACTTGGAACTTTTTGATTCCAGGTAACGAATCCTTAAAACAACAACAAAACTCAATCAAACCCCTTCTCAATCTCATCCTGCTCCTCTTCATCACAGCCTCGGCTCCTCTTCTTACCCAATCTCCTCCTTTTCCTCTTCTTCAAACTCCTTGCAACTTGCACCATCTCTCTTGCAACCCCCACTATCAAAGCACGACAGGTTCTGACCCCCCCCCCGGTCGTTACAGCCCCCCGACGGAT
Source organism: Procambarus virginalis (assembly GCA_020271785.1). Taxonomy (NCBI): domain Eukaryota; kingdom Metazoa; phylum Arthropoda; class Malacostraca; order Decapoda; family Cambaridae; genus Procambarus; species Procambarus virginalis. Next base: position 33,509 of record WNGS01151992.1, read on the forward strand.
ACTAAATTCCTCCCTCTGTAACCTCTCCTTCCCCTTCTCCAACACCCCCCACAACCACCCCTTTCTACTCAGTTCTCCCTCACCACACTTATGTTGTGTCCTTTTCTTTTCCTCTCTGCCTCTTCCGCCTCATTGACTTGAGCAAATGGGGTGGGTACGAATGTGGCGCGTCTGAGGGAAATTGGAACGGAGAGGGGAAGGAAGGGGGGAAGAGAGAGGGGTGAGGGGGAGGGAGTAAGTAATCGGGAAAAGACACGGGAGGGAGATCACAGGATACAGGGGAAGGAAAAAAAAGGAGATATAACCAATGAGGAGGGAGAGGTAGGGCGTAGAGGGATAGAGAAGGAGCAGAGGAAGCATGAGGCAGTGGGATAGATGGGAGAGAGAGTTACTACAGGAGATAAAACTCGGTGAAGGAAGATAGGAGATAAATGGAGCGGAAAGGGTAGATAAATTTGAGTGAAAGACAACAATGAATAACAAGGAAAAGAGAATGAACGATGAAGAAAATAGGAGATCGTTAAATAAATAGGATACGTTGCACAACGGAGAGGAGTCAGAGGCTGATGATGGTTTGAGAGGAATTTAAGAAGAGAGAGAATGGGAGAATAACTGATGAATAGGAAAGTAGGGAACATTCACAGTTAAAAAAACTGGAAAATACAGAAAAGAAAATATAAACAATAGATGCTAAATAAAGAAGACCAACAAAGTCCCAGTAATGACTGGGAACAGAACAATGCGAGTGTAAAGAATAAGTATAATCTATATATTTGATTTGCTTTATATAAATTCCCTATCAAAGATACATGTTAACAAGAAACAAGCCAAAGCCTTTTATCCCGCGTGGCGAGGCGTCTTAACTACACAGAATCTCGTTATAGTATACAGGCAAACTTCCCCTCGCTGTCTTAAGCTAGGCTTCCGCTGGCATCATTTATAGAACCACACACCTGTGATATTTCCATAATTATTTAGTTATCTTCTTTTTTTAATATCGTGTCAAGTTTACTTCAGATGGTAGCAGAGTATATGTAGCCTGTATTGGTTCAACAGTTTTGTCATCTATTGAAGAACATATTTGGCAATTGAAGAACATTAAGAATGCATTTATGTTCTCCAAGTGTGTAGAATGTGTCGGGAGAACAGTGCCACGCAGACTACTAGACAAGACTGCAACTCTGGTATAAGCAAAGTGTTAAATTCTTCCTTTGCAACAGTGTCAAAAGAGATTGCAGTGATTGAGGAGAAGAGTGGCATCGTCCCTTTACTAGTCTGTTGTTTCAACCACCCGTTCTCCTAATAGAACGTCGCATTTTTGACGAGTGTTAGAAAATGATAGCAGCTGTGTACTCCCGATTGACTTGCAAGAGCTACTTTAACAGGCATCACATCAACATTGGCATTGAACGTCTCAGCAACACTGTGCAACATGGCCAGTTGTCATGTACGATTATATATTCCATATAGGCCTCTCTTGACTATCATCACGGGCAGACAGCAACACAAAATCACATTTAACGTAAAAATAAATGATGAGACAATAATATAAAAATGAAGCCTCAAACTGATAGCGAATTGGACTTGACAAGGACTAACTCTGTGCTGCCGCACTAAGTGGACGAAGCCAGTAATTACTTCAACAATTTGCTCAAGGAGCACCATCAACTTCATAACAAACTCAAGTCACCACTGTTGCAAACATTGACCAAGGCACGCTAGCCATTACTAAAATAATACCCGAGAAAATATATATTTAAGACAATAATCCACTAGACCGCTCGCTAACTCCTAGGTCCTCCACGTAACTAACGCATTTAACATCGCGGCGTTCTGTCACTGTGTCCTTGGTGCATCCATGTTTATAAATTGCCGCATAATACGAACACTGTCACCATGCTTCAGGTAAACTCTACAATAACTCATGAGGGAAGGACCTGGTCACGGCCAGCTAAACTGCCCTAATTGGGCAGCATCATCATGCTTGACCTTTGCACATGCCGAGCCCTTCACCCACTTTGCCCGAAATTTTCGTGCGGTGCTCACTGCCCCTTTGGACACACTACACATCTGTCACTTTTCCTTTACACTGATGTCTTGTATCTTCGGCTCTTTAACCACATGCACTGGTCCGTAAACGCTGTTGTAACGGTCAAGGGGTTTTGTCTGATCTTGTGTGGTGGTGGTGTTTTAAATGTTGTCTAGGGGAAACAGCCTATTACAAAACAATGATATATATATATATATATATATATATATATATATATATATATATATATAGT
>WNGS01151992.1:53023-109950 GCA_020271785.1 Procambarus virginalis
TCGTAAGTGCTTGCGTAACTGCTTCGTGAATCTGGCCTCAGGAGGCTGGGTCGTCCTTGCCCTTGCTGGAGTGGTTCTTCTCCGGCCCCGACTACAATGATTGGGGTCCCCGTGCCTTCTTTCCAACTTCGAAGTCAACTCCTGAGCTGTAGCCCGTAGGGCAGTTCATTCTTGCCTTCAACCTCGTTCTGGCAGTTCCTGCGACGCCGCTGGAACCAATCAAATTGGCGTTTCCCTTTCCATTGGAGACTCTGTGCCGTGGAAAGAGGGGGGGACCTGCTGCATGGGTAACAGCTTCTCCTCCACATCAACCTCCCCTGGCTTTGTGCAATGGAGAGGCCGCTCCAGACCGCCAACCAGAGCGCTACTCCATAGTCTCCTGGGACTGATGCCTACTTCGAGGAGCTTCTAGCGGTTCAGTTGGAATGATTGTGGGATGTTAGAAAGGAAAATGGCTTTAAGGGCAATTTAGTGTAATAAGATGTGCTAAATGTTCATTGATCCGGTGTCTCACGGGTCGTTATGTACTGTACCATGTACTGTACCATGTACCATGTACTGTACCATGTACCATGTACTGTACCATGTACCATGTACTGTACCATGTACTGTACCATGTACTGTAACATGTACTGTACCATGTACTGTACCATGTACTGTAACATATACTGTACCATGTACCATGTACCATGTACTGTACCATATACCATGTACTGTACCATGTACAAATGTACTACCCCAGCAACAAATCACGTGACGCTTAGTACTTTTATGCTATAACAAAAAGTATGTATAACATTGTTATGCTATAGCAATGCTCAGGTGTTATGCTATAACAATGCTCAGGTGTTATGCTATAACAATGCTCAGGTGTTATAAATAACACCTGAGATTATTCACATAGGCTCTACATTTTTCCAGAAAGATAACATTGTTGTACACTAAGACTAAAATTTAATTGAGGAAAGTAATTCTTGAAATATATTTCAACATTCTTTCCACGTTTTAAAATGTATTTTTTCCTAAATTATAAAGTTTCTAGATAATGTATTTTTAGTATTTTGTTTAAGTGAATGTATTAACTGGTTGGGGGTTCGAACTTAAGTCCCTGAGGAAGGTAGTCCAGTGCTATGCCCACTCTGATGTTGATAACGTTACTGGAAGGTCTTTACAACGTTCAACTATCAAATATCTCGTTGTAATGAGTTTTCAAAGTCTCTCTCAACACCAGAAAAAAATATATGCAAATTTCCCTCTGCATGTGACAGAAAGTTCTATGAAAGGAACTTGAAGAGTGACGAAAATAAACTAAAATTTTTGTTTCATGAAAGTTTGTGAAAGTTTGTGCATGTCAAGTTCATCAAAATTGGCGGCACTGGAATAGGCATTGACGTCGTTCCCAGCTCGTTCTCTCCCGCCGTCTCGAAAGGCCAGAAAATGACGTTCTAAATGGCCCGAACGTAACCTAACTGATGGACCTAAGCGTAGAACGGCTGTGAGCGTGATCGTGTACACTCTGATACTCTCACACAATCCAAAACTCTGAAACAATTCATCATTCAGCTCATCCTCTAGAAATACTACTACCCGTAACGAATGTGTGTAGTCACATGTGCAAAATATGTACCGACACACTCATAAAATTCCCCATTATGTACTTTTGCAGTACTAAAAATATCAACAAAAGCCTGTAACAGCTTAACCTAACCTCTCCGAAGCCTAAGCAATCCTAGATCTCATAAACACAACCTTAGGCCTAGCGTAGAATATATATATACTACACTAGGCCTAAAATTGGATGGATTAAGTAATTGCTTTATTTCTCAAGCCATCTATTAGTACAAAATATGTACTTTTGCTTAAGGTCAACAATTCATATTTTGTACCCATATTCCACAGTTTATATATTACAGGTTTAGGAGAATTCATTGAAATATTGCAAGGGAATTATTATATCTTATAAAATATATATATATGCTGCAATATTTGAAATCACTTTAATATTCTATTATTAAAAAAACTGATTTGAATATTAACGATTTGAAAAAATACGTTTTAGCTAATTCATTAATAGTTTACATCGAGAAAAATATACCTCATTTCTCAGTATATATATACTGAAAGTATACTTTTGTCTTAGACTATGTTTAGGACAAAAATATACTTGCTGGTTAGTCAGTAAGCTTCTGTGGTCAGTAAGCCTAATAACCCTTTAGGGAGCCGGTTGGCCGAGCGGACAGCACGCGGGACTTGTGATCCTGTGTTCGATCCCGGGCGCCGGCGAGAAACAATGGGCAGAGTTTCTTTCACTCTATTCCCCTGTTACCTAGCAGTAAAATAGGTACCTGGGTGTTAGTCAGCTGTCACGGGCTGCTTCCTGGGGGTGGAGGCCTGGTCGAGGACCGGGTCGCGAGGACACTAAAGCCCCGAAATCATCTCAAGATAACCCTCCAGAGGTTGATAGGCCTTCAGCCCAACACCAAACCAAATATTTTTTCTGAAGCAAATCCAACCTTATAATATACCCATATAACGTTAGAACGTTATATTGCGTCTCCTGGCGAACAAACCTTCCCTAAATACACATTCCACATCATTCTACAGCGTGTCGGGGCAATTTGACTTCTAACAGGAATTGATGTCATCATTCACTCTATAGTATTTCGTTCCTGTGGTCAAACACGATAAACTTAGAGGAGTGTTATCAATGTTTCCCCTGAAGCACGTGGTTCTGTTTACACAAGTGTTTACACAGCATGTTTTCATTGACAAAATTGTGGGTGAATCTGTTGAGGCTATGATATTAAAATTGATAATTAATCCCTGCATTTCCAAAACGCTGCGTTTATATATCTTCCTCTGTTAATTTATCATATATGTGTCTATTTGTTTACAAAAAAATATTAATATATATGTAGTACATACACGTTGGCCAACAATTCAAAATTTCCTGAAATATTATATTTTTCAAAATAATTTTCTTATGGAATGATAAAGCCTACCGTTTCGTTATATATTATTGTTAATTTTGTTTAAAGTTAAAACTAACAAAGATATTTGATCGAACCTAATCTATTGCACCCAACTTAAGTCAGTAATTCATGTTCTTAATATAATATATTAACATTAATTGGAATAAACTAATCACTCTGACTTTTGGGCAAGTCGGGCCTTGCATACTAGGCCAAGTAGTACGGTTCTGGGTATTAGGCACGACTAACTATAGATACCTGTAAGAGAGTATGTCCATCTGTTTGTTGTGTTGTTCTATCTAGAGTTGGAGACCAGATGCCTCACCTATATTTGTCACAGTGAATGGTCAGAGGTATGGGATGAACATAGGCCCATTTTTGACACCGGCCCGGAGGGGGGGGGGGTGGGAGGTGGAAAGGGAGGGTGAAGGGGGTGAGACAAAGGGGGAGTGGATCAAGAGTGATGCAGCAGGAGATTCAGACTACCCCTTGATGTAGAATACATCAAGGGGGGCCTGACAGCTGAGTGGACAGCGCTCGGGATTCGTAGTTTGAGGTTCCGGGTTCGATACCCGGTGGAGGCGGAAAAATAAGTGCAAAGTTTCTTTCACCCTGATGCCCTGTTCACCTAGTAGTAAATAGGTACCTGGGAGTTAGACTGCTGCTACGGGCTGCTTCCTGGGGGAAGGGTGTAACAAAAAGGAGGCCTGGTCGAGGACTGGGCCGAGGAGTCGCTAAGCCCCGAAATCATCTCAAGATAACTCACACTGACTTGACTTAAACTCAAGTAGCCATTTTGGACCATTCTTTAAGTTTATACAGGTCATTTTGTAGCGTCTTGCTGTCTTCCTCTGTCTTAATCCTCCTCATAATTATCGCATCAGTAAACATTGAGGCGAACGAGTCTGTTCCATCTGGAAGATGGAGGGTGATTGACCATCTGATGGAGTGATGGAGTGAGGGAGGTTGTGATGGAGTGAGGGAGGTTGTGATGGAGTGAGGGAGGGTGTGGATGGAGGAAGGTTGTGATGGAGTGAGGGAGGTTGTGATGGAGTGAGGAAGGTTGTGATGGAGTGAGGGAGGTTGTGAAGGAGTGAGGAAGGTTGTGATGGAGTGAGGGAGGTTGTGATGGAGTGAGGGAGGTTGTGAAGGAGTGAGGAAGGTTGTGATGGAGTGAGGGAGGTTGTGAAGGAGTGAGGAAGGTTGTGATGGAGTGAGGGAGGTTGTGATGGAGTGAGGAGGTTGTGATGGAGTGAGGGAGGTTGTGATGGAGTGAGGAAGGTTGTGATGGAGTGAGGGAGGTTGTGATGGAGTGAGGAAGGTTGTGATGGAGTGAGGGAGGTTGTGATGGAGTGAGGAAGGTTGTGGAGTGAGGGAGGTTGTGATGGAGTGAGGAAGGTTGTGATGGAGTGAGGGAGGTTGTGATGGAGTGAGGAAGGTTGTGATGGAGTGAGGAAGGTTGTGATGGAGTGAGGGAGGTTGTGATGGAGTGAGGAAGGTTGTGATGGAGTGAGGGAGGTTGTGATGGAGTGAGGAAGGTTGTGATGGAGTGAGGAAGGTTGTGATGGAGTGAGGGAGGTTGTGATGGAGTGAGGAAGGTTGTGATGGAGTGAGGGAGGTTGTGATGGAGTGAGGAAGGTTGTGATGGAGTGAGGAAGGTTGTGATGGAGTGAGGGAGGTTGTGATGGAGTGAGGAAGGTTGTGATGGAGTGAGGGAGGTTGTGATGGAGTGAGGAAGGTTGTGATGGAGTGAGGGAGGTTGTGATGGAGTGAGGGAGGGTGTGGTGGAGGGAGGGAGGGTGTGGTACTTGCCTATCAATATTTACCTATCAGTGACCCTGGGTAAATGAGGTTTATAGCTGTGTGTGCCTTGCCTTGGATCCGTGCCCTATAATTTACCTCTCCTGACATTCAACTTCATTACCGAATCTGGTGTTAAAGTTGTGGCTAGAGGTGGCTTCCACAACTTCTTTCATGTCCCTTCACGTCATTATGTTTCCAGCTTCCACGTGTGTCCACTTTCTCTTAGTCTGAAGATGCTTGTCCAGCTTACCTATTCCCTCTTAGTATCTTGTATGTCGTGATTATACTTCTAGGAGACTCGAACTGTGGACCCCATGTGTGTGGGGCGAAGCTCTATCGAACGAGCGATTGAGTTACCTTAATAAGGAATTACATTTTATCTCTGTTCCTTCTATTCTCTAGAGTTTTGAGATTTAGTTCCATTAGCCTGTCTTCATAGCTTAGGCCTCTTAGCTCCGGCTCCAGTCTTGGTGCCAACCATTTTTTTACTTTTAAATTTTTGTTTCATGCTCACAAGGTGCGGATTACATGCCGGCGCTGCATATACCTGTGTTGGTCTAACAAATGTTGTAGAGTCCTGAATCAGGTTTCTAAATGATGTTCTCATTTTTGCCAGAATCTCATATGCTGCTGATCTTATCCTATTTATTTGTGCCTTCGATGTTAGTGTTGGAATTATGTCCACTCCTATTTCCAATTGCTGTCGTCTCTTCTCTGTTTCTCTTCTTCATTACCTTACACCTGTTAGGATTGAACTCCAGCATCTACTTTTCTCCACTCCTGGAGTTTGTCGTTGTCCTGTAACTTCCTGCAGTCATCCTCTGTTTTTACATTGCCGTCAGCTTTGTGTCATCGTCAAACATTGACATGCCCGAGCTCTCTCTCCTCGGTAGGTTGTTCACATCAATTAAAACCAGCAGCAGGCCCAGGACAGAGCTTGTGGGAGACCCTCTAGTTACGCTCCTCCAGCTTGAACCTCTTCTCTCTTGGCTGTGACGCTCTCGCACAAGACTGCATCTATATGACTTTATTGATTATAGTCACTATTTCGCTTTAAATAAGTATATATGTGACATATTCCTAGCCATATTTTTTTCAAGGCATTAACTTTTCTCTCAGTTTTATTAAACAATAGAGATTTTATAACAAAATTTGACAATATCCTGAGTTACTTTACAATTTATTTAAATATTTTCGTTTTGTTTTATTATTTATATAAAACTATAATACCAATATAGGTATAGGTTCAACTAATTGTAATATCTTAACATACTAAGAGGTTAGGTTAGGTGGTTGTTTTCTATTCAGCATTTCAAGGGTAAACTCAAATATTCAGAATAAATTAGTATGTCACATATGCACTTATTCATAAGCAAAATATTGACTATAAGCAAGTGCGAGAACGGGTTGGACACTGTGCTGACCAAACCACACGCCAGAAGCCGTTGGAACGACGACGTTTCGGTCCTTCCTGGACCAATATTATGGACCGCTACGTCGTCGTTTCCTCATTTTCATTTCAGTTTGCCCTCAAGAGGAGAAGTTATTGGGCAGTGCCGTTCATCCTGTGAACGTTTTCTCAGATAACTCAGGATACTTCCACATCTTGTCCAGCGGTTCTTCATGAGGAACTGTGTGGGATGTTTTTGATACTCTAGGAAAATGCAGCTCTTTTTTTTCTGTGGGAGTGGGGCGTCTCATCTTGGGCCACCAGCTGTGGGAGTGGGGCGTCTCATCTTGGCCACCAGCTGTGGGAGTGGGGCGTCTCATCTTGGGCCACCAGCTGTGGGAGTGAGGCGTCTCATCTTGGGCCACCAGCTGTGGGAGTGGGGCGTCTCATCTTGGGCCACCAGCTGTGGGAGTGGGGCGTCTCATCTTGGGCCACCAGCTGTGGGAGTGGGGCGTCTCATCTTGGGCCATCAGCTGTGGGAGCGGGGCGTCTCATCTTGGGCCACCAGCTGTGGGAGCGGGGCGTCTCATCTTGGGCCACCAGCTGTGGGAGTGGGGCGTCTCATCTTGGGCCACAGCTGTGGGAGTGGGGCGTCTCATCTTGGGCCATCAGCTGTGGGAGCGGGGCGTCTCATCTTGGGCCACCAGCTGTGGGAGTGGGGCGTCTCATCTTGGGCCACCAGCTGTGGGAGTGGGGCGTCTCATCTTGGGCCACCAGCTGTGGGAGCGGGGCGTCTCATCTTGGACCACCAGCTGTGGGAGTGGGGCGTCTCATCTTGGGCCACCAGCTGTGGGAGTGGGGCGTCTCATCTTGGGCCACCAGCTGTGGGAGCGGGGCGTCTCATCTTGGGCCACCAGCTGTGGGAGTGGGGCGTCTCATCTTGGGCCACCAGCTGTGGGAGCGGGGCGTCTCATCTTGGGCCACCAGCTGTGGGAGCGGGGCGTCTCATCTTGGGCCACCAGCTGTGGGAGTGGGGCGTCTCATCTTGGGCCACCAGCTGTGGGAGTGGGGCGTCTCATCTTGGGCCACCAGCTGTGGGAGTGGGGCGTCTCATCTTGGGCCACCAGCTGTGGGAGTGGGGCGTCTCATCTTGGACCACCAGCTGTGGGAGTGGGGCGTCTCATCTTGGACCACCAGCTGTGGGAGCGGGGCGTCTCATCTTGGGCCACCAGCTGTGGGAGTGAGGCGTCTCATCTTGGGCCACCAGCTGTGGGAGCGGGGCGTCTCATCTTGGGCCACCAGCTGTGGGAGTGGGGCGTCTCATCTTGGACCACCAGCTGTGGGAGTGGGGCGTCTCATCTTGGGCCACCAGCTGTGGGAGTGGGGCGTCTCATCTTGGGCCACCAGCTGTGGGAGTGGGGCGTCTCATCTTGGACCACCAGCTGTGGGAGCAGGGCGTCTCATCTTGGGCCACCAGCTGTGGGAGTGGGGCGTCTCATCTTGGGCCACCAGCTGTGGGAGTGGGTCGTCTCATCTTGGGCCACCAGCTGTGGGAGTGAGGCGTCTCATCTTGGGCCACCAGCTGTGGGAGTGGGGCGTCTCATCTTGGAGTAATGTTCCTAACATTGGGTCCTCTAACATTAGGATGGTGTTCCACACCCTGATGGCTTGGTGCTGTAGTCTGATGTTTAGTGGCTGTGTGTTCAGGAGTTCCTGGAGCTCCTGGATTGTCTGGTCATATGGTGGACGGTGTTTGGCTGTTAGAGGTTGTAATGAAGGGAGGGGTGAGGGAGAGGGGAGAGGGAGAGACAGGAAGGGAGGGTGTGGAGAAGGGAGCTACCCAGAAGCTGGTCTGCCCTTGTCATCCAGACACAACAAGGTATGTGGGTAACTCCTGTAGGGGAGAGGAAAGGCAAAGAGGCAGCTCCCCATATCTACATCTCCTAATCTCCTTCCCCCTCCCCCCCCCCCGCATCCTGGGATGTGGGTAGGGATGGGGGATTTGTCAGACCGCCGCCCCATCCCCCATCCCCCTACCCTTGACCAGAAAGTGATGGGGTGCTCCATATCCCCCCTTGACCACTGGGGGACGAAGTGAGGGTGTGCTTACCTATCCAAACTTACCTATTGACCTCAAGGCCAGCCATACCTACGAGTGACTACGGGGGGAGTGAGGTCTAGCTCCTTAGCCCCCACCCCTACTAGCCCTGTTGCAATATAGCTTAACTATCCTCACAGATCAAGGTCCATTAAGCTGTCCTCATAGCTTAAACCCCTCAGCTCTGACACCAATCTTCTTGCAAAATCTCTGGTCTTATTTTTGTGTGATGTTGTACACTGGTGTTGAATCTTGTTGCTCACAGAACGTCGTAGGCTGCACGAGCCTGCGTTGATGTTTGTAAACCATGTTTTGATATTTGCCAGCGTTGCAGATGCTGCTGATGTTAGCTTGTTTATGTGTGTCACTGGGGTAAGGGCTGGAACTATATCCAGTCCCAGATCTCTCTCCCTTTATGATTGCCATAGCTGCAGTGCCCATATGGTGTAGCTGCCTTCCGGTCTGCTCTCCACCTTACCCATCTGCGTTACCTTACACTTGATGGAACTGAACTCCAGCAACCATCTGGTGGGTAGTTGTAGAGAGCAGCAGGTCTTCTCTCACTAGGGCTTCTCACAAGCCTCTCTACCCACTAAATCGACAGCAAATTCATACACTAAAAAAGTATTCCAGGTAGGCGAGTGGGCGGCGGGTGGTGTGGGAGTGGGCGGGAGTGGGCGGGAGTGGGCGGTGGTGTATTAGAATGCTCCATGCGCGCCCGCACTCTCACTCCTACGGCAAGACATACATTACCGCCCACACCCTCAACCACTCCACGTGGACTCCCCCCGCCAAAACCCCCACTCCTGCCGCCCATTGGCTTCCGAGCCGCCAATCCCCGCGCGACCACTCACCCCGTGTTGACGTTGCCTTCACTCTGGGGACCATAAGGGCGTAACTCATCTCCAGCCGACCAATGGCCGCGCAGCCCGCGTGTTTCCATGGCAACGGTTCCAGGCGTTTGTTTACCCGTCCACGTGGAGTCCCCAACTGGAAATGAGAGGCAGCAAGCCCATCAAATGAAAACATTGGAGTGTTCTCTCTTCTGTTATTACAAACATCGTCCTCCATCCAGAAGATGATATTGCAATTTCAAAGGGTTAGGGGGTAAGTGATTTAAAATTTCAATTTTCATCCACGCAGCAAAATGGAAATCACAGAGAGGCGAGTTGATGGTCTATTTTAATTAAAAGTTGCAGTAGGTAAAGCAGCTTGAGAAGCCTTGTTCCCCCCCCCGTCAATGGGGGGTTAGGGGGGTTTAAGGGGGGGTAGTGGTATAATGAGTGGTTGGCTCATTATGCAGTATGACCACACTGCTGGCTTCATTAAGGAGAATTATCGCGATCCAAGTCACTCAGGCCGTTGCTGCCTTCTTTATCGTCCACGTTCTCTATTAGGCTACAAGTGTCTCCCATTTGTACACCGGGGGGGGGGGGCGTGCATACACTCACACACGCGCGCGCACGCACTCACGCGATTGTGTGTACAGCTTCAATGGGTAAAGATAAGAGCCCAGTTGGCTCTGCATTGATTGGTGAGATTCGGGAGACGAAGCTCAACGCCCCCCCCCCCCCGCCCGCGAGTACAAACTCGTACACACACACTCGTTCGAAAGAACGTTCGGAAGGCAGGGCCAGGAGCCAAGCTCTACCCTACGAGCACAGCTAGGTGAGAACACACACACACACACACACACACACACACACACACACACACACACACACACACACGAGGGTGTGTGTCTGGGCTCTGGTAACTGAGTGGACAGCGCGCGGGACTCGTAAGCCTGCTGCCCGGGTTCGATTCCCGGCGTCGGCAGAGACAAATAGGCAGAGTTTCTTTCACCCTGATGCCCTTGTTACCTAGCAGTAAATAGGTACCTGGGAGTTAGACAGCTGTCACGGGCTGCTTCCTGGATGTGTGTGTGTGTGTGGTGTGTGTGGGAATTTTTTTTTAGTTAGTAGTTAGTAGCAGTTGATTGACAGTTGAGAGGCGGGCTGAAAGAGCAGAGCTCAACCCCTGCAAGCACAACTAGGTGAGCACACACCCACAGGGCATCACGGTCGAGCGGACACAGTCTAGGATTCGCAGTCCATGGTCCTGGGTTCGCTTCCTGGCTGAGATCTGGGTGGGAGTTCTTTCACCTAATGCATATGTTCACCTCACAGTATATTGATATTTTGGAGATAGTCAACTGTTCCGAGTTGCATCCTGGTGATTGTACTCACCTAGTTGTGCTTGCGGGGGTTGAGCTCTGGCTCTTTGGTCCGCCTCTCAACCGTCAATCAACAGGTGTACAGTTTCCTGAGCCTATTGGGCTCTATCATATCTACACTTGAAACTGTGTATGGAGTCAGCCTCCACCACATCACTGCCTAATGCATTCCACCTGTTAACTACTCTTGACATTAAAAAAAAGTTCTTTCTAATATCTCTGTGGCTCATTTGGGCACTCAGTTTCCACCTGTGTCCCCTAGTGCGTGCGCCCCTTGTGTTAAATAAACTGTCTTTATCTATCCTATCAATTCCTCTGAGAAACTTGTATGTGGTGATCATGTCTCCCATAGCTTGTCATTCTTCCAGTAACGCGAGGTTTAGTTCCCGTAGTCTCTCCTCGTAGCCTTTACCCATCAGCTTGGGTACCAGTCTGGTGGCAAACCTCTGAACCTTCTCCAACTTAGTCTTGTGCTTGACTAAATACGTACTCAATGCTGGAGCTGCATACTCCAGGATTGGTCTGACATCTTTGGTATACAATGTTGTAATTGATTCCATACACAAGTTCATAGAGGCCGTTCTTATGTTGGGCAACCTGGCATATGCCGCTGATGTTATCCTCTTGATGTGGGCTTCAAGGTTCTGGTACAGCATAATATCAATCCTCTAGATCATTCTCTCTCCCTGAATCTTAAAGGTTTTCATCTCCCAAATGGTACTTGTATCCTGCTTCCTACACCTATCATAATTACATTACACTTGCTTGAGTTAAACTCTAGTAGCCATTTGTTAAACCATTCCTTCAGTTTTTCCAAGTTATCTTGTAGACTCATGCTGTCTTCCTCCCTTTTAAATCTTCTCATAATATTAGCATCATCAGCAAACATTGAGAGAAATCTCTACACCGTTTTGAAGGTCATTTATCCTTATCAGAATCAGGATAGGCTCGAGTACAGAGCCCTGTGGGACTCCGTTGGTGACTTCACACCATTCTGAGGTCTCACCCCTCATAGTAACTCTCTGCGTCCCGTTGATTAGGTATTCCCTTCTTAGGTATTTTGCCAATTACTTCAACCTGTTTCCGTAACTTATGTACAAGCCTCTTATGGAGTACTGTACTCATCTAGTTGTGCTTGCTGGGTTGAGCTTTGTATCAAAGACCTTCTGACAGTCCACGAAACTAAAAATTTGGTGGGCAAACTGAGAATACAGTCTGGCCATCAATCTCTTTCTTGCTTAATCTTTATCACCAGATCGTAGAAGTCTATTATAACTGTGAAGCAAGACTTGCCATCCCTGAACCCATGTTGGTGGGTTGTCATGAAGTCCCTGCTCTCCAGGTGTGTTACTAGGGGTTTTACTAACGATCGTCTCCATCTTGCATGGTATACAAGCTCAAGACACTGGCCTGTAGTTCAGTGCCTCTTGCGTGTGTGTGTGTACTCACCTATTTGTGCTTGCGGGGGTTGAGCTTTGGCTCTTTGGTCCCGCCTCTCACTGTCAATCAACTGGTGTACAGATTCCTGAGCCTACTGGGCTCTTGTGTGTGTGTGTGTGTGGTGTGTGTGTGTGTGTGTGTGTGTGTGTGTGTGTGTGTGTGGTGTGTGTGTGTGTGTGTGTCTCTCTCTCTCTCTCTCACACACACACACGTACACACACTCATTTCCAAATGTACACACACTTGTTACATGTAAACCCGTAGCCGAACAAGGTAATGTGAGTGCCTCACCTGTGTAGATTAGCGTGGGAGGGGGGGGGCGGGAGAGAGGTTGGGGGGGGGGGGATGATGAATAGATGGGAGGAGAGGGTGTAGGAGTGAGATGAGAGAGAGAGAGAGAGAGAGAGAGAGAGAGAGAGAGAGAGAGAGAGAGAGAGAGAGAGAGAGAGAGAGAGATGGAGAATGTGGGGTGAGCGGAAATCTAAAAAAAAGATAGATAAAGAGAAATGAAGTAGAGAGAGAAAAGGAGAGAAATGATAGGAGAAGGAGGAGATTGGGAGGGAGGATGGAGAGATAAGAGAAAAATAAGGAAAAAGGTGAAGAATGAGTAGTGAGGGAAGAGACAGTATAATGAACAAAAGAGTAACCAAAGAATACCTAAATTAACACCCACCCCCCCAAAAAAAAATATTCTGTTCCAAGCTCAGATCTATTTATTCTTTTGCAAGTTTATTCTGTTGCAAATATTCTGTTGCAACCTCAGATCTATTTCCGGACACTAATTTGCATACCAGGTCCCTTGGCTTATACTAATTGTTTACCCTTTTTTTATATATAAGATAAGAGCATGTGAGCTTGAGTAGATTTTCAATTTGTTGCATAAATTAGTTATGCAAATTTGCCTTGCAGTCTAGCTAATACTGGCAAGTAGCAAGTCTCAGTTGAATTGATCAGTAATTTGCATGTTGCTTTGGCAATAATGAAGTTAATATATGCAACTGAACCTAGAGACAAGTATTGTGTTCTCTAATTGATAGAATATCGTCTAATTTTCTACTTCTTCATTTTAGCAGGTTGCATGATTTTGTAATTTGTTTTTGTTTATTGCATATTATTCAATTTTTGTGCAACCAGCAATTTCCTGTTTATTTGTTTTGGAGTTTATAAGTAATGTATTTTATTGATACCTTTTAGGAAGGTGGAGGGGGGGGGGGGGGTTGAGAGAAGTTACGGTCATTCAGATTCATTCGTATTCAGATTCATTCGTATTCAGATTCATTCGTATTCAGATTCATTCGTACTCAGATTCATTCGTACTCAGATTCATTCGTACTCAGATTCATTCGTACTCAGATTCATTCGTACTCAGATTCATTCGCATTCAGATTCATTCGTACTCAGATTCATTCGCATTCAGATTCATTCGTATTCAAATTAATTCGTATTCAGATTCATTCGTATTCAGATTCATTCGTATCCAGATTCATTCGTATTCAGATTCATTCGTATTCAGATTCATTCGTATTCAGATTTATTCGTATTCAGATTCATTCGTATTCATATTCATTCGTATTCAGATTCATTCGTATTCAAATTCATTCGTATTCAGATTCATTCGTATTCAGATTCATTCGTATTCAGATTCATTCGTATTCAAATTCATTCGTATTCAGATTCATTCGTACTCAGATTCAGAGTCAGATTCATTGGGATCGAGCCAACCCTCAGTTGTTGTGACAGCGCGAGGTCTAAGGTTTAAAACCCCAATCTTTGTTTTTTTTAACATACTAAATATACGTTCTGGAGAATAATTTTATTGCACTAATGTACAAAGTTGACTACACTTACCCAACCACTTGGGGTGGACGGTAGAGCGACGGTTTCGCTTCATGCAGGTCTGCGTTCAATCCCCGACCGTCCCACTAAATGGTTGGGGCACCATTCCTTTCACCCCCGTACCATCCCTAATCCTTATATCCTGACCCCTTCCCAGTGCTATATAGTCGTAATGGCTTGGTGCTTTCCCCTGATAGTTTCCTTTCATATAAGGAAAGTCGTTAAGGCGATTTGGCAACACTGTTTCTCTGAACTAGGAGCCCAGCTCAAAAGGACATTATCAGGGGGAAAGCGCCAAGCCATTACGACTATATAGCACTGGGAAGGGGTCAGGATAAGGATTTGGGATGGGACGGCGGAAAGGAATGGTACCCCAACCACTTGTGGACGATCAGGGGATTGAACGCCGACCTGCATGAAGCGAGACCGTCGCTCTACCGTCCACCCCAAGTGGTTGGTCTACCCAGCCATTATAAAAAACCGGATTGTTAGTGGACACCGTGAGAGGAGAAACAGCTGGTTGAGAGATATTATAATATGCTAAGTGTTGTTTCATGATTTTTACAATTAAACAGCGTTGACGTGTCAGTCAGAGATGCACATTTCTACTTAAATACATTGTGATCAACGTAATTGGATGATGCCTTGTTGAATAATGATAATTTAGATGAATGTTATTTGTTGATTTCATGTTTAAAGGGCTGCCAGCGGGTGCTAGTTAATATTTACCTGTGTCTCAAGCACACCTGAAGTCATTACTGTTAATTAACGGGTATGTTGCCGCGTTTTTCTAGGTTCAACCATTTAAGTTCACCAACACCCTAATTACTTTTTTTTACGCTAAGACCAGGGTACATAAGGGCATGACGTTCCTAATGAAACCGCAAGCAAGAGCTGTTATCCTACCTCAGCTCATCTGAAGCCTGCTCCTAGAAACTCAGATATTTCATGAAAATGTACGTTGAAACTATCACATTGGGATCTATCATATAAGGAACCTGGTGAAACCGCAAGCAAGAGCTGTTATCCTTCCTCAGTTCATCTGAAGCCTGCTCTTAGGAACTCAGATTAAACTATGACATTGGGATCAATCATATAAGGAACCTGGTGAAACCGCAAGCAAGAGTTGTAATCCTGCCTCAACTCAGTTGAAACCTACTCTTAGAGGTCCGTTTATTTCATGAGCCTGTTATATGCATCAGTAGGAATAGCCTTTATTCATTAACAACATTAGGTAACAATGATATAAGGAAGAGGATGAGTCTGTAGCCAACTGTGTGCCAGAGCCTTCATGTGATCTGTTGACTTGATCTCCCGTGCAGCTACTGGTAGTCCACGGGGTTGGGCCAGGTGCGGAACTTTGAGGATGTTGGCCCGATGGTGTTACAGGCTCTGATATTGAGACCGTTCCCACCAGACTTGGTTAAGGCTAGAGATGAGCCTTCTTGCCCGTCTCTTCACTTTATCCAACAGTCTGATGAATGATGGGGAGGGGGGGGGGGCAGGCGATCCAGGATAGGGGTGCATACTCTAGACGGGAGTGAACTTGTGTTTCATATAAGGTTTTGCAGCCGCTGCTGGCAAGAAAATGTGAGATACGCCATACAGTTGTAAGTTTCAAGCGTGCCTTGTATTACTCAACCTAACCTAACCTGCCTTGTATTACTCAAACTAACGTTGTTCTTTGCAATTGTTCTAGACTAAACCGGCCGATTGGGAGCTTTTAAGGCAGTTAGGAATTCAGCCATAGATGGCTTTTCAGAAATTCAGCCGTAGATGGCTTTTCAGAAATTCAGCCATAGATGGTTTTTCAGAAATTCAGCCATAGATGGCTTTTCAGAAATTCAGCCGTAGATGGCTTTTCAGAAATTCAGCCGTAGATGGCTTTTCAGAAATTCAGCCGTAGATGGCTTTTCAGAAATTCAGCCGTAGATGGCTTTTCAGATATTCAGCCGTAGATGGTTTTTCAGAAATTCAGCCGTAGATGGCTTTTCAGAAATTCCGCCGTAGATGGCTTTTCAAAAATTCAGCCGTAGATGGCTTTTCAGAAATTCAGCCGTAGATGGCTTTTCAGAAATTCAGCCGTAGATGGCTTTTCAGAAATTCAGCCGTAGATGGCTTTTCAGAAATTCAGCCGTAGATGGCTTTTCAGAAATTCAGCCATAGATGGCTTTTCAGAAATTCAGCCGTAGATGGCTTTTCAGAAATTCAGCCATAGTGTTTAGCTGGGGAAACATATATTAGTACATGATTAAGCTGGACAAGTCAATGACCATAAAATATATAAAAATATCAATGTGCCTATTTTTACTGGACAAGACCCTTTGAGATTTTTCTTTCAAGATTTTCAGAAAATTGATGTTAATGTGAAATGGACAGATAATCTGTGGGTACCTAAATCTGTGGGAGCCGGCCGGCCGAGCGGACAGCACGCTGGACTTGTGATCCTGTGATCCTGGGTTCGATCCCAGGCGCCGGCGAGAAACAATGGGCAGAGTATCTTTCACCCTATGCCCCTGTTACACAGCAGTAAAATAGGTACCTGGGTGTTAGTCAGCTGTCACGGGCTGCTTCCTGGGGGTGGAGGCCTGGTCGAGAACCGGGCCGCGAGGACACTAAAAGCCCCGAAATCATCTGAAGATAATCTCAAGATAATCTAGACCTATTATGCCTGGTCAGTTCTAGAGCAAATCAAAGGAAATTTGATCTTCATTGCCGTTAGAAGATTCTTATGATTATCATTACGCAAAAAAGTTCATTTTACAAGGCAAAAGTACAGAAATAAAAGTTTAGACAACTAAACTGTAGTCATTCTCAGACCATTAGGGTTTGTGGTTTGTGCAACAAAAAGGTCAATATTTTTGAGAGATGATTCACTTCAACTCATAGTACGGATTTTGAATCTTTAGTGAATTCAGTTTTAATTGTGAAAATAAGGTCGTGTCTGCCTGACATGTCTCCTTCGTACCTAACTGAAAGATGAACTTCTAAGACTAAATACAAAATTTGCCAATCAGTAGATGAGTTCATTTGTAAAGTTGCATTTATAGCCTTTTGTCAGATTAAAAACCATAAAAAAATAAGTAATTTTCAGTAAAATTTTCTTTTTAATCCACATTTCATATACATGATTTTGTGTTCTAAACTTAAGGTTGAGAAATCTCTGACAGGAACCCCCCCCCCCCCTTCCCCCAAGGCTACTGTTAACAACAGGCCTCTAATTG
This sequence comes from Procambarus virginalis, assembly GCA_020271785.1. Classification (NCBI taxonomy): domain Eukaryota; kingdom Metazoa; phylum Arthropoda; class Malacostraca; order Decapoda; family Cambaridae; genus Procambarus; species Procambarus virginalis. Next base: position 70,002 of record WNGS01151992.1, read on the forward strand.
GTCAGGCTGGTTCGGGAGCCCCTAATATATTCTGCACTCATTGTAAGAGACAAAGTTGGATTATTAATTATTTTGCCAGCTACTCCACTAAATGCATCTAATGCACTTGTGGTGTGTTGGTAAAGTGCTTCATCCCATGAGACTGTGACTGTCTAGTTAAACTGGATGACTGGGTTTTAATTTTGTGATGAATACGTGACATATTTTCTGTCATGGTGATGTATGGAAGCCAGTTGTAGGCCTAAATGACACTAGGAGCTTCTCAGACTTTTCACTCAGGGTATCAGGATATAATTCAGGGCACAGAGTATAAGTCCTGTCAACCAGATACTTCTCACCCAAATTTCTTTAAAGTTTAAGTTCATCCAAGGACTCTCCATGATGATGTAAGTGCCCAGTTGTCCTTCCTAGAGGTTGATGTGATATTGGGAAATTATATTGAAAGAAAGGAACACCTTATCTCGATTGCAGAGCCTATGACTGTGCCAGTTTGCAGTGGCACAGAGACCGAGGTAGGCCTTGTACAGTCACCACGTCAATGGATGGTAAGTTGACCAATCCACACACTAGAAAATGAAGGGACGACGACGTTTCGGTCCCTCCTGGACCATTCTCACAATCGACTTGAGAATGGTCCAGGACGGACCGAAACGTCGTCGTCCCTTCACCTTCCAGTGTGTGGATTGGTCAACATACTTCAGCCACGTTATTGTGACTCCTCGCCTGCAATGGATAGCAAGTTTGAGGTCAGCCTTGTAGAAGATAGAGAAATTTAACCAGCCAGTTCCCATTGCCTCCCTGTAACCAATTGTTATTCTTCAGCAACTCTTCTCACACATAGTGATGATGTATATGTGCAAATATACATATAAAACTGCAATAAAACATAACTATAAGCACATATACCTAATCAATGTAAACAGAACCTGTTATCTATGCATATATGTGTATAATGTCATTATAACACATATTTGAATATATATACAATATGCAAACACAGTCAATTGAAAAGTTTACCTTCAATTTCCGACATCGGGGGGAAAAACCATATATGAAATATAAAGCAATTTCCATCAGAAATAATATCAATAACTTTTTATCATAGTCTAAATGGGATATGTCCATATGTTGTAAGTATATTTGGAGTATATCGCATTTGTATGATTCATTGATGCATTTCATTATCTCGCATATATTTCAACAATATTTAATAGTATGTTAAGTTTGGTTCAGGCAGCAGCCTCTCACAGAGTTCACTGGAGACACAGCCTCTCACAGAGTTCACTACAGAGGAGCTCAAAGTGAAGCACCTCACAGAGCTCACTACAGAGCACCTCAAAGTGAAGCACCTCACTTAAGGACCAATAGGTCCTCTGCAACTTGCCCAGCTCTTATGTGTCTCCATGAGGGCAATATGTTGCATATCTCGTTGTGTTCTGCAACATGGCAGAGTGTAATTTGTTGCAAGTTGCATATTGATGAGTGGTTTGATTTGTTTGATGTGCAATGTCTTGTGGCTCTTCAAGCTTCTGTTATAGCTGGATTTGTTTTTATTATTTTGGTGTTGTTTGTGATTATATATCTCTGGTGATGGTCTGGTTAGGCATAGAAACTGTATAGATTGTCTTGCCTATATATTGTGAAAGAAACTGTCTTGCCTATATATTGTGAAAGAAACTGTCTTGCCTATATATTGTGAAAGAAACTGTCTTGCCTATATATTATGAAAGAAATTGTCTTGCCTATATATTGTGAAAGAAATTGTCTTGCCTATATATTGAGTTCATTGGGGCTGACAGCCCCCAAGAGAGCATGTGAAGGCATAGAGAGTGATATTCATCTCTCCTAAAGCATCAACTGTTATTTTGCTTTTGTAATAGTTCTAACAAAGTGTAATTCATAACTTTTGGGAGTCAACACACTCAGAGAACTCTGCCATACATGCAGTAAGGCGTATAATGATAGCCCTCTTTATTAGGTCATATTTTCACCCATAGAAACGCTAACCAAAAATAAGTTACCTGGTCAATGGCAAAAAGTCGTGGTCTCAAAAGCCTCATATCTTGCGGTTACCTTGAGGTGCTTCCGGGGCTTAGCGTCCTCGCGGCCCGGTCCTCGACCAGGCCTCCTTGCCCATAGCGGCTGTAAAATTTTCTGTAGAGCGACACTAGAGAGCTTAGACCTTCACTACTCCCTAGGTGTATCAATGCTATTATTTTGTCTTCCTTTGCACACAATGATGGAGGCTTCAGCTCTTGGGCCAGCACACCCACGAATTCCTAGCTATCATCCAAACCTGTCTGCAACCTATCCCCAGCTGCCAGCTGAAGCCTGCCGGCTCCTCATCCAGCCTATCCTCCTGTTTTGGTAGTATTCATAGTAACTACGAGAACCATAGTACATATACCGACATACAATTTGAAAGTAGAAATCGGCACTATTGAGTTGGACAAATCGGAAGACTATTTTCTTATGTTGCAAAGACAAACTAACCTAACCTAACCTTCCTAGGCCTAAAGCATGATATGTGAGGCCTAATGTAGTACATAGGCCTAATATAGAACGAGTCAGTGGCCAATAGCACCATCTCTAGTGATGCTATTGGCCACTAGACTTATTGCTATGGACTTATTTCTGGCATTTAAATTACAATGACAAGTCAAAGCCCATGGGTAAGGAGATAAAAAATACCCATCTGTCTCTTTCAGGGTCCATAGTTATATTCTGTCTGGACGAACTTCATTCCGTCTAGCTGTCGTCAACAACTAGACGGAATTCCGTCAACTGTCCTTTGATAAGCTACATACCTGCAGATCCAACGGGAATTCTGTCTCATAAACACCTGGTGGAATCCTTAATGTAATAGTTAATACTCTTTCCTTTTTATTGTCTAGAGCTCTACTACTTTTCTCAAGCCTGATTTCCTAGTTGCTTAATATTATTTTAATTTTTATGTGAATATATCTAGGTTTGAGTTGATATTTTGCGTCAGATGAAATATAATTTTCATATTGGTGCAGATGATGAGTCACAATAACGGGGCTGAAGATGTGATGACCAGATAACACATCACAAGATGATGAGACGACGACGTTTCGGTCCATCTTGACTTGGTCCAAGACGGACCGAAACGTCGTCGTTGCCCCATCTTCTGATGAGAATTTTGATCATCACTTCAGATGGTTCATTGCTTCTCACACTCATCATCTGCTGATGCCTATTCATCACCTACTCATTCCTACGTCAGGCTACGCCAGGCTGCTAGCAGCAGCGTCCAACAGCCTGGTTGACAAGTCCAGCAACTAGGAGCCTGGTCGACGACCGGGCCGCGGGGACGCTAAGCCCCGGAAACACCTCAAGGTAACCTCTTATAACTATTGATTGTTTTGTATTCTAATCTTCGAATCCTTATTGGTAGGTAAACTCTCAACTTTCTTACAAAATACATTACGTGTAAACAACCATTTGATGTGGAGTTTTGCAGTTTGTAAATCATCTTTTTCCTTCATCCACAGTACCACTTGCTGTGGTAGTTAGCAACACATGGTAAGGTAGGGTGAAGTGGTATCTCGTTCCTATGGTCCCATGGTACTCCATATGTGCTGTGGGTACCTCACTGTGAGCATAGATCAGCTCTAGTCTGGCTGGAATGATATATTTTTCTTAGATGTTTACATGATTGAAGTGGTCAATGAGTTCTAGCTTTGTCCCTCATGAGATGGGAATTTATTGCAGATCTCTGAAGGTTCCAATTTAGTCTATTTGTCACACAGGCTTGAGTTTCTTGTTGTTTTCTTGAGAGTTTGAGATCACACTCAACTCCTGTTTTCTCTCTCAGTATTGCCTGTCATTTCTTTGATGCAGATCTTTTGTCCACTTGCTCTCTCAATTTTTCTTGAGAGATTTTCTTGTCTTCTGAGTTCTTCACGCTGGTGAGTACAGGAGCAGACAGCTTCCTGGCAGGCTGAGAGCTTTCTCTTCACATAGCTCGTAGTAAATCTTACCTTTCTGGGTTTTCCTGGAAGAAGTTCCGCCAGTTAGATAACCCTCAAATTGCTAATAATATTTTTAGGTCCCATTTCTGGTGTACATAAAACAAATATCCAAAAAATTCTATCTACATTTCAAATCCAAAACATATAATTTCTAATGCCATGACAATGTTTAAATCAAATCGATTGAGATCACAATCGACTTGAGAATGGTCCAGGACGGACCGAAACGTCGTCGTCCCTTCACCTTCTAGTGTGTGGTCTGGTCAACATATTTCAGCCCCGTTATTGTGACTCCTCGTCTGCACTTAAATCAAATCATTTTAATTCGGGAGTTTTGAGGTAAAGAAATGTTGCAAATATCAAATTCTCAGAATTAATGTTCAAATAAACCACGGGTAATAAATTTCTTCTGATCACAGTAGTCTGTGATCTCACAGACTGGGATCACATTCTATGATCTCACAGATCACAGACAGCTGAGTGGACAGCGCTTCGGATACGTTGTCCTGAGGTTCAATCTCCAATGGAGACAGTTTCTTTCACCCTGATGCCCTTGTTATCTAGTACTAAATAGATACCTGGGAGTTAGACAGCTGCAACGGGCTGCTTCCCAGGGGTATGTAAAAAAAAAAAAGGAGACCTGGTCGAGGACCGGGCCGCCGGGACACCAAGCCCCAAAATCATCTCAAGATAACGTCAAGAAGATCACACACATCTTCCTTGTCCATAAAACTTCTTAAAAATTGATTAGCCTCAATGGTTCTGAACACAGGCATCGCTAAGTGGATGTAAATGCCCCTGAAATGGTGCCAATTATATTAACAATCCCCATAAGGGTGGGGTAAGGATTTCAGGATTGTTCCCAATATCGTAAACGCGTGACAATCACCTGGAATATTTAGCTACTCCGAATATTAAGTGTCTCATTAATAGTTCACAAACAACAAGACCAATGTTGGTTTATCGTTTGAGAACGGCAGAAGTACTAGTATTTTTTTCTTTGTGGCCATACATTTACAAGACCAACCAGCATATGTATATATATATATATATATATATATATATATATATATATATATATATATATATATATATAACATACATTTTCTTTCTGTACTCCATGGACAGAGTTAGATAAGCATTTGATAAACATTCAGTTTATTAATTTATTGAACAATCAACCACAGAAGGTGATTGTAGTGCTTTTTAAAATGCTAATCTAACCTACAAGTTATATACATAAATACACAAACTTACGCATGTCCTACATAAACAGAGTTCGAGGTGTCTTTTACAGTGTCATTAATGTCGATTTATAAAAGTGAAATGCAATTCTGACCAGGTTACACATATCTTGTATACACATACATACATATATGTATACACATTCATTTATGTTTCTCCTACTTTGGCAGGGCAAGATAGCTGCTATAGAAACTAGTCTGTTATTAAGCACTTATACACTGAAGGTGATTAAGACGTTTTTGCGAGCTCAGGTTATATAGTTACATCACATACATTGTTTATGTGATGCATTATATATTCAAACTTGGGTACAAGTCTAGTAAATCGTCAAGTGTTACAGTGTTTAGATGGTATTGATAGAGTTCAGCATACCTGAGCCCAGGAGGGCGAAAGTCAGTTTGCTGTTTAAGATTCGCTACCTGGAACAAAAACTTCCAAGTAGCACGGGCTATGGTGAGCCCGACGAAAGTCAGTCATTATGGGACATTCTACAATATAATGTTCAAGGGAGTGCATGTTTTCTCTTGTACAAAGTTTAAAGTTTAGCAAGCAGGTACATAATTACTATTTGTTGAACAGATGAGAACAGCTAAGAAATGGCATCCAGTCAATCCTCCCTGGTCAGAATCTAAATCAGGACTCGAGCCAAGACAAAATTGTCCGTGAGTGTCAGTTTCCTTTTGACATTATTTTGACTATAGTTTTGTTTCCAATATTGCGACTATGAATGGTTCCATTTTCTTTATTCTCTCTTTCAGTTTATCGTCTCTGTTGTTCACCAACTCATTCATTAAGCCTGATTTTCAGGATATTGTCCAGTTCCGTTTGTCCGAGGATTTTATTACGTTGGATGCGGGAAGATTGTATGGCGGGGAATATTGAGGAGAAATCGTATTGTAGAAGCGGAGAGAGAGTGGCTGGAGGGTCTCCGGGGATGATGTAAGGAGAATTACTTTACAGGGGACAAAAGAAAGTGATTCTCCAGGAAGGTTGCGGGTACTCTTTTATGGTGAGGGGACAAGGTGAAAGGTAGGAAAAGTGTGAGGTGAGAGAAAGGCAGGGATTCCCGACCAGGGTAGAAGCTGAGAGAATCGACCGCTGGGTAGAGGGTAGAGGGTCTCTAGGTTCGGGTAGAGGGTAGTAGATAATGGAGCGGATGGTGTCTCCGTGATGGGGGAGTGTAATATGGAGATGGGAGGCAAAGGAGTTAATTGGTACTCAGAGTAGCAGGTCGTTCTGGGAGTTAAGGATTGTTTACCAGGGATGGGNGGGGGGGGGGGTTCATTAGGCCATATTGCAAATGTTCAACTTGGTGATGAACACTGCCAGCTCATTCATCATCCAGCTGTTAGCTCATCCACGGGAGCAGTATGAGGGGTGTGTGATATGTGAGGTTGTATAATTACCTAGTGTAGTTACAGGATGAGAACTACGCTCGTGTGGTGTCCCGTCTTCCAGTACTCTTGTCGTATAACGTTTTAAAACTATTTCTATTTACAAGTATTTGTAAATTCCTTTGTTGATTGCTCAGGTAAACGTCTGGTGTCACTCTTTTGGTTCTAGACAATCTGCCGTTCTCACGGTTGCACACAACTTGCAACTTCTTGGGAGAAACTTCACTATTATCTCCCTGAGGTTGATAGACTGCTCCTTGCAATGACACAAGGCCCACAGGACGACACGAAGTCTTGGACTGTCTCAAAATCGAGGTTTATGCCAATATCCTGGAGCTCGGCCACATGCATCCGTCCCCCTCCATTCCCTGGGGTAACTGACACGTCCCCACCAATAGGACTCCTTTGATTGGCTACTTTAAGTGACATACAACCAATCATCTTCTCTTTCCTCATCCTGGTTTTCAGCGCCCTTGCTGTGTCCTTCAAGGCGCCAAAATGTCTTTCTACAGCAACGACTCTGCGTCCGCCGTCCTGAAAAAAAACGGCCACAAGGACATTTTCAGACACTTCGAAAGTCTCGAAAAGCGACTCAACTTGAGGGCTTTCTGTAGGAACCAAAATCCACTCTCGGTCGTTTGGTTCGGAGGTGAGAGAATGACTCTTGATGCTCTGAAAAGGAAACGAAACGAGTTGGCAACTGTAAGCACACACACACACACACACACACACACACACACACACACACCACACACACAACACACACACACACACACACACACACACACAACCACACACCAACACACACACACACACACACCACACACACACACACACACACCACAGGTTCATTTCTCACCACTATAAAGTCCCTGTTCCACACTCTGGTATAAAGATCTGAATCCAACACTCAATCAGTCGTATTAGACTCTATATAAGACCCAGAGCCTCACGCTATCATCTCTTATAACCATTTGAAGATATCAACACAGACTCCCAGGAGAGAATTGAAGGGAAATCCAATTCCCTTTTAGCGAAGATTCTTTTAAGATAGACAAGAGGAATCAGAACGGGCGAAGCAAGAGCTGAATTTACATACGGAAGATCTCGGCAAACTTTTTTTTTACGTGGTGATTAACCTGAAATACCGCTATTTTATTTGAGGTGAATTATAATATAGTCCGAAATAAGGATGTCACATATGTATTTACCAACAGGCGTCCGGTACACAGTTGGGTATGAATTACATCCACTACGGGCTCACCATAGCCCGTGCTACTTGGAACTTCTTATTCCAGGTAGCGAATCTTTAACAACAACAACAGTTGGGTATGGGGGCATAGCGAAGTCAGGGGCATAGTGAGGTCAGGTGAAACAGAAAGGTCAGAGATCGAGTGGATTAATCTCCCATATATATTTTACCCAAAATGCAGCTGTTACGAATCTTGTTAAGATCCTCTCATTACTCTTAATTATTGTATTACTGTATTGTCTTATTCTCTAATCATTATAGCATCCAGTTGTATGATATGAGATTTTGTATGTTATATGATATATATTATAGAATGTATTAGTGTGCTTGAGTTGCATATTATTGTATGAGGCTTTCGTGTTACAATTCTCATGTGTTTCTCTGTGGGGTTGATCAGGTTGGATATGTGAGTAGCGTGGGAAAGTATTGTCAAGCGAGTGTTTATGATTTAACCTTGATTTATTACTCCTATTTATTTGTCAGTAAATGCTATTGTATAAATTAATGTAATGGTGTACTCTTATAATTAATAATGTCTTGATATTTAGTACTACCATTTTTTATTAGTAATTCCACAATGTTATGTGGATAGTTAGTTGATATTTTGGTGGACGCCTCCAGGCGAAGCCAGCACTCCGGCAGTAGCGTGGTGGCTGTGGTCGAGGGAAGACATGTATTAAGTTAAGTCCTTGATTTGTATATTTAGTCATTCAAAGTTTTTATTTCCTGGTCAGATGATATTGTATTCTCCCATTTAAGCTTTTTAAAGTGCTGTTGATATTGCTCATTGCTCGATAAGGATTTTATTTTAATTTGCATGCTGATAAATATTTCTGGCTTTATTTACGTACCATTTAATTGTTATGTTTGTCCCCCTTAGCATAAATATATTGTTCCCCATTTTATGCAGTGCTTTATCTTATACCCCCTAGACTTGTTTTATAAAGGCCGATTTTAACTTTTATGTACAATGCTGGGAGAAGAACCTTATTTAGTCTCGAGGGTGGTAACAGCAGCATTCAACAAACTAATGGGTTACACTATTGTTACAGATCAGAAGCCCTAAGGTCGGTAAGCACAGCAGATTATAGGAAGCCTCAGCATCACACAGCAGATTATAGGAAGCCTCAGCATCACACAGCAGATTATAGGAAGCCTCAGCATCCCACAGCAGATTATAGGAAGCCTCAGCATCCCACAGCAGATTATAGGAAGCCTCAGCATCCCACAGCAGATTATAGGAAGCCTCAGCATCACACAGCAGATTATAGGAAGCCTCAGCATCACACAGCAGATTATAGGAAGCCTCAGCATCACACAGCAGATTATAGGAAGCCTCAGCATCACACAGCAGATTATAGGAAGCCTCAGCATCCCACAGCAGATTATAGGAAGCCTCAGCATCACACAGCAGATTATAGGAAGCCTCAGCATCACACAGCAGATTATAGGAAGCCTCAGCATCACACAGCAGATTATAGGAAGCCTCAGCATCACACAGCAGATTATAGGAAGCTTCAGCATCACACAGCAGATTATAGGAAGCCTCAGCATCACACAGCAGATTATAGGAAGCCTCAGCATCACACAGCAGATTATAGGAGGCCTCAGCATCACACAGCAGATTATAGGAAGCCTCAGCATCACACAGCAGATTATAGGAGGCCTCAGCATCACACAGCAGATTATAGGAAGCCTCAGCATCACACAGCAGATTATAGGAGGTCCAGAATCACAGCAGATTATAGGTCTCAGCATCACACAGCAGATTATAGGAGGCCTCAGCATCACACAGCGGATTATAGGAGGCCTCAGCATCGCACAGCGGATTATAGGAGGCCTCAGCATCACAGCAGATTATAGGAGGCCTCAGCATCACACAGCAGATTATAGAAGGCCCTCAGCATCACACAGCAGATTATAGGAAGTCTCATCATCACAGCAGATTATAGGAGTCCTCAGCATCACACAGCAGATTATAGGAAGCCTCAGCATCACACAGCAGATTATAGAAGGCCCTCAGCATCACAGCAGATTATAGGAGGCCTCAGCATCACACAACAGATTATAGGAGGCCTCAGCATCACACAACAGATTATAGGAGGCCTCAGCATCACACAACAGATTATAGGAAGCCTCAGCATCACACAGCAGATTATAGGAGGCCTCAGCATCACACAGCAGATTATAGGAAGCCTCAGCATCACACAGCAGATTATAGGAGGTCCAGAATCACAGCAGATTATAGGTCTCAGCATCACACAGCAGATTATAGGAGGCCTCAGCATCACACAGCAGATTATAGGAAGCCTCAGCATCACACAGCAGATTATAGAAGGTCCAGAATCACAGCAGATTATAGGTCTCAGCATCACACAGCAGATTATAGGAGGCCTCAGCATCACACAGCAGATTATAGGAAGTCTCATCATCACAGCAGATTATAGGAGTCCTCAGCATCACACAACAGATTATAGGAAGCCTCAGCATCACACAGCAGATTATAGAAGGCCCTCAGCATCTCAGCAGATTATAGGAGGCCTCAGCATCACACAACAGATTATAGGAGGCCTCAGCATCACACAACAGATTATAGGAGGCCTCAGCATCACAGCACATTATAGGGGGCCTCATCACCACAGCAGATTATAGGAGGTCCCAGTATCACACAGCAGATTATAGGAAGCCTCAACATCACAGCAGGTTATGCTGCTGGAGCTGTCAAAGGCTGTCAACTCCAATCACCTTTCATGCTTAATTGACCAATTATCTGAGGATATGCATAAGATAATAGCTATTCTCCAGGCTACGAGCAGCTGACAGATGAACCAGACAGCATCTCTGGTCTGATGGATGTTCTTTCAACGGTGCTGACAGCTCCCCTTGTCAGCACATCTTATATTCCTAGACAACACTTGTTGAATGTACATATTCTGGTGCTCAAGTGGAACTAAAACACTTCTATTAGAAATGTCTGATGTGACAAAGAGATTGTGATTCGATTGGTCACGTTGGTGTGCGAAAAGTCTCAATGGGTGGACAGTCTGGAGGCGGGACCAAAGAGCCAAAGCTCAACCCCCGTAAGCACAATTAGCTGCCTATCACTTTATCTTCTTCCCTTTTATGTGAAAAAATAGATTCTTCACTCGTTTCTAAATTCCATGTGTTCATTTATTGTATCTATACATAAATATTGTATTTCTTAATACCCTTCAGTTAATTCACCTAATACACTTGTTATATAAGTAGCATTAGTATTAGTCACCTAAAATACCACTATATTAGGTGAGTATTAGTGAGTATTAGTCAGAATATTAGTCAGCATTAGTCAGAATATTAGTCAGCATTAGTCAGAATATTAGAATTAGTCACCTCATATACCACTTGTTAAAAGACAGTATATCTTGGGGGAATTAACTACGTAACTACCATCCGCCCCTAACTAACTCTTCATTTCACTTCCTTGCTATTCATTATTCAATGCAAATCTCCACAGTGTGTATAACTTAAACTAAATTTCGAGCAAGATCCATTGTTTTCTGAACTCATGCGTGAGTTAATATTATTTATGTTTAAATCTCAATATTTACAATTAGATAATGGAGGATTGTACTCACCTAGTTGTGCTTGCGGGGGTTGAGCTCTAGCTCTTTGGTTCAGATTGTGATTGTGAGGGAGTGTGTGAGGTGAGGTTTGAGTAGTGTGAGTGGTTGAGGGCCTGAGTGGTTGGGAAACGAGAGTGGGGGGGGGGGAAGGGTAATGACCAATTGACCACACAGGTAATTCCTCCAAGGGAAACTATACTTGGAACTAGAGACTATGCATTTAGAAACTAAATTAATTTTCAGAGGATTTTTGAAGCAAAGTTGGTGTACAGAAGATTATAAACTCGGGAAATTAAGATAAAGTAAAAAAATGTGTTACCTGAATGTAAAAACGACAATTGAATGCACTCTAATTACAAAAACACACAAAAAACGGAATTTGCTTTATGTATTGAAAATTGGGAAATTGCCCTAACCTAACCTACCCGAACAGCATGTACAAAAAACTTATGCTCATCGAAGAATGCAGGCCAATCAACCACTCTCTCTACACTCTTCCCAACCACTTTGGCTGGACGGTAGAGCGACGGTCTCGCTTTATGCAGCTCGGAGTTCAATCCCCGACCGTCCACTGGGGTGAGGTACGAGCCCCAAATACCCCCCCCCCCACAGCACTCACCCCTTCCCAACCCTCTACAAGCCCAGAGTTGCAACCCCTTCCTCCCTACCCCCCTCTCCATCCCCCCCCCCCCCCGCTCACTTGCAACAATGTTGACCCCGCAATAATGAAGCCATTTGCAACTGTTCTGGCAATTAGCTTAATTACAAGTCAAGGCGGAGATCGATCCATTTATTGATGTTGGTGCATTACTACAATTATATATATATATATATATATATATATATATATATATATATATATATATATATATATATATATATATATAATGTGTGATTCCTACCAGAGTTTCGGACAAGGAACTCGGCAGTCATACTATAGAATTGATCCTATGAAGTATGATCATATGAGTATATATTGTTCTATATATTTATATATATTTTGGTAGCAGTCTTTCCTGTAGACATATATTATTAAATATGACCGAAAAGTAAGATTAATAATTCTAACACGAATTTTCTCAATATTTCTTATGTTTCTTTTCACTGTTGATGGTAATTGAAAAATCAGTTCTCCAAAATTCATTTTTATTTCTAGTCTGACGCGACACTTGAACGCGTTTCGTAATAACTTATTACATTTTCAAAGACTTTTTTTTAGTTTACACACACACAACTATAACCTGCAAACACTAAACAGAGTTCTTACTTATGCTATGATTTAAACAGCTTTCATTTTATTTTATACCCGCATTTTGGGTGAGGTGATATGTTACAACAGTTTTGGATGAGGTGAACAAAACTTTCAACACAGGATAGAACACGAAACAATGGGTATTGAAGGTAAGGATGGAAGTAACTGCAGAGGGCCTATTGGCCCATATTTCTTGATGCATCTATATTGGAGCGGAGTCTTGAAGTGGGTAGAATATAGTTGTGCATTAATTGGCTGTTGATTGCTGGTGTTGACTTCTTGATGTGTAGTGCCTCGCAGATGTCAAGCCACCTGCTATCGCTGTATCTATCGATGATTTCTGTGTTGTTTGTTAAGATTTCTCTGGTGATGGTTTGGTTGTGGGAAGAGATTATATGTTCCTTAATGGAGCCCTGTTGCTTATGCATCGTTAATCGCCTGGAAAGAGATGTTGTTGTCTTGCCTATATACTGAGTTCTTTGAGGCTTACAGTCCTCTTTTTTCTCCTTTTCTCCTCCTTGCGATTTTTCAATTACCATCAACAGTGAAAAGAAACATAAGAAATATTGAGAAAATTCGTGTTAGAATTATTAATCTTACTTTTTTGGTCATATTTAATAATAATATATATATATATATATATATATATATATATATATATATATATATATATATATATATATATATATATATAATCTGCTTCCATTTTAATGCGCTTTTAACTCAGTTTTTTTTTATCCAAACTTTTAGTGTGAATATAATTTAGACTTTTTACAGCGTGTTGATCTGGTTGAATCTAATGGAGAGAAAGAATGAGCTTCGAACCATGACTTAATCCCGAGCTGAACATTAATTAGTACTGAATATTCATAGGTTCTGCAGAGCGGGGAAAAAATGTTTGAGGATAAAAATTTGGCCCCGTCGAAATGTTAATTGGTGTCGCGCTTAGGCGGTAAGGAAAAAAAAATCACAATTTCAAATCATGTATTTGCAGCTATTTGTTAAAAGGGAATTTTTGGGGGGTGATTGGGGAATGATGGAGTGATTGGGGAGTGGTGGTGATTGTGGTGATTGTGGTTACCTATTAGTTCTAACCCATGGGTAAACTACAGGTTAATGTGGTCTACCTATTTATACCCAGTCGACTAGCCTCCTTACACCTGGGGTGTTGTAGTACAACTAACATAAAAATTCTTTTGATGGAAGTGGCTTCTACAACTTCTTCTTTCAGAACATTCCACTTGTTGACTACTCATACACTTTGCGAGTATCTCTGTACATTCCTTCAGCTCATTTGTGTTCCATTCTTCCTCCTCCTGTGTTTCTTGTTCTGCTTTTAGTTTAAAGAGGTTGTTCTTTTCCATTTGTTCTATCCTGTTCACTTTGCCTGTCCCTTAGTAAGCCATAACTCGTAACATAGTCTTGTTATGAACCTCTGTATACTTTTTAATCTTAGTATTTGTGCTTCGAAAGCCGTGGGTTCCAGGCCGGTGCTGCTTGTTTCTGTATTGTTCAAGTAAAGGCTATGTGAGTGGGTTTAAAAAATGGTGAATTAGGTTATTAAATGATGTTATGGTGAGTGGTGGTGATGGTGTGTGGTGATGGTGGGTGGTAGTGATGGTGTGTGGTGATGGTGGGTGGTAGTGATGGTGTGGTGGTAGTAATGGTTGTGATAATGGTAGTGGTGGTGGTAGTGGTGCTAGTGGGGGTGGTGGTGGTGGTGGTGGTGGTGGAGTTGTTAAATGATTATAATGCTAGACAATTCGTGTTTGTAGCTCAGATATTACACCAAACCCTAAACCTGCATTAATTACCATAATTAAGGTAAGTTTTCAAGGGAATGCTTGCTGTACCTCTCCCCTCATCAGAATAAGTCCCTAATTTGTTGATTTCCCCATTTTTAACCCTTTTATTCCCTTCAATACATTTCTCATTCTTCCTTTGTTTACTCTCCCATCTCTGTCTCCACTTTTTCACCTTTCCATTTTCTTCTCTCAATCACCCATTTGTAAACTGTTTTTCTGCTCCCCTTCCATAAACTTACTGCACCTCACACCCCAATCACCTTCTGTTCAGTGGTTAATCACCTGGTCCTCAGACGGTCGGGTCACAACTGAATGGCCCTGGGTTCGACTCCCCTGTGGGACGAAGACGTTTAGGCATGCTTGCTTGCACTTTGTGCCTCTGCTCGCCAATCAGTAAACAGGTACCCGGGAGTTAGGCCACTGTTGTGGGTGGCATCCTGGGGAAGATTAGCAGTTTAAGTCGTCCTCCTAAGGCTCCCCAACGTCCAGAAACTGTCGTATTAAAGTGCTCTTATCCTAAGCTACCAGAGGACCCAAAACAGAAAACGGGACAGTATGTCACTTTCGTCAGCCGCTTCCATTTTCTAGTACGAATATTTTTGTCCTTATGTGACACATGTGAGCGAAAAGCGATGTTATTTGTAGGAAGAATGATTGATTTAGCCACTACTACCACCTCCACACACACCACTATCACCACAATCTTTCAAGGACACTCCGCTTTAATCTTCAAACTCCGCTTTGTAAATACTTCAAGGCTTTAAAACTTTACCTGAGTTTTAGTAGAAAACATTATTAACTCCCAGTGATTATCTCTGCCTATATATATATATATATATATATATATATATATATATATATATATATATATATATATATATATATATATATATATATATATATATATATATATATATATATATGTATATATATATATATATATATATATACTATATATATATGTATATATATATATATATATATATATATATATATATATATATATATATATATGTATTAAATATATATATATATATATATATATTAACTATATATATGTATATATATATAGTTTACACTGAGAGTTTACTTTTGTTCTGGAATTTGTTCAGGGTTAACATATACTTGTTAGCTGGTCAGCAATGTATTGTTGTGACCTTTAAAACCTTCTGTCTCTCAGTCTCACACTTCACTCAAGTGTGAGTATTACAGCCATTTAGAAGCATGAGATTACTCCCAAAAGACTTGCAGACAAGTTTCAACTTATTAATGACTCACCGACCTTGGATCTAAATTTACGTGGAATTGCAATTGCAGACTGCACCAGCTGGACACTCATCAACATAATAATTTGGAGAAAAAGTATTTGGGATAATACTGTTTATGCATCATTAGAGTTAAAACATAATGACTAGCTTACTAAAATATTACTATTTTCTTTCTGCTGCACAAGTAAATTAGGTCAAGGGTACTATAATTTGGTTCATAGTAGCCTTGACCTAATTTTGCAATGACAAGGTAACGATGTCCTAATTTGTGCTCATCAATAGGATAATGGGAGAATGTCAATGTCTCAGACCCATCCTCGAGAAGCGGGGCTCCAGAGTAGAGGAGATGACGCCATCGACCTGACGTTCTTTATATATAAAACTGCACCTCGTAGGCATCACCTACCCTACCCACCGCCCTGTTTTTATGCAGGGAAAGATAGGTCCATTGTTGGGGTCATCCATTTTTGACTCTTGTGTGTTGATGCGGGAAAACCTGCTATCCCCATCTCCACCCCCTCCCCTCCCATCCTAGGCGTCAACTTTTGTTTGATCTCTTTGAAAGGGTTTTGACAAAGCCCTGCTCAACAACTAGAGGTGGACGGTAGTGCGATGGGTTTGCTTCATGCAGGTCGGTGTTCAATCCCCGACCATCCATAAGTGGTTTGGCACTATTCCTTAAATCCCGAATCCTTATCCTGACCCCTTCCAAGTGTTATATAGTCATAATGGCTTGGTGGTTTCCTCTGATAATTCCTTCCATCCCCTCATTGGTGCCATTCCATTCTAATTGGATGTTATTGTTCTAATTAGATGGTTTTTTGAAATTGGATGTTAGAATTTTGACAAAGTCTTGTTCAAGGCGCCTCGACATTCTAATTGGATGATCCAAATGTTATTTTTTTGGCAATTCTACCGCCTCACCCTTTTCAAACCAACTTCTATTGGCAATAGTTAATTATAGCTCCACCATTTTCATCCAGATGTTTTGGTTTCGATGACAGTTCAACATAGGTCCATTACCTTTAAACGGATGATTGGTATCCTATGCGATAAATCCGCAGAGTTAACTGAGCGACCATACGAGTCATAAATACTCACACTCCGCCCAAGTAAAACAGAAACAAGCAACACTTAGTGGGCCAGCCAGAGGCTTAGGGCCCGCGCATGAATTTCCCTGAAAAAAAGTTAACTGAGCCCCATGTCTTTTTTAAATTTTTGGCGGTGCACTTGTCAAAAGTCTCCATTTTTTGACAATGTCATCACCACAAAATCCGGCTTATGAAATCGTGTTTGAGGTCTCATCTCTAGCTCCGGCCCCCCTCCCCTACCCCCATCCAAACTCAACCTAATGTAACATAAACTAACATAGCAGAACCTAACTTAACATACATAACCTAACCTAACTTAACCTAACTTAACGTAACCTTACATAACCTAACATAACTTAACCCAACTTAACCTAACTTAACCTAACTTAGCCTAACTTAACCTAACCTAACCTAACCTAACCTAACCTAACCTAACCTAACCTAACCTAACCTACCTAAAACAAACAGAACCCACCTCATCTTATTCTTTATTCACCAATAACATGTATTAGGAATGAATAACAGAGAGAGATAGAGAGGAGGAGAAGACAGAGAGAACGAAAGACAGAGAGAGACAGAGAAACCAAGAGACATACAGGTATTATGGTCCATTATCATAAAATTAATTTAGGCTTTAGCGGCTCAGAGAGGGGTCAAGGTTAGTAGACATTTTAGCTCAAAGTATTCTACAATTGTACATAGAAAGATTGATTGATGTTGATGAAGATTAAGCCACCCAAGAGGAGGCATAGGCATGAATAGCTCATAACCTAGGAAGAGTTTTACCCGCATGGGGGTTCTGGGAGTTGTTCTACTTTACCCACATGGGGGTTCTGGGAGTTGTTCTACTTTACCCACATGGGGGTTCTGGGAGTTGTTCTACTCCCCAAGCCCGGCCTGAGGCCTGGCTTGGCTTGTAAGAGCTTCGTGCAACAGGCCGGCGCAGGTTCACATATCCACCACAGCCTGGTTGGTCCAGCACTGTGCTGCTTCATATCCTGGTTGGTACATGTTTTGACTCTTTTAGCTAGTCCGAGATAGGATAGGAAATCTTACTTTGGATTAAATTAAATTTTATGTTTTGCCCCGAGGGGCAAGTTTATAGGGCAGCGTCACTCATCCTGTGAGTGGACACACCGCCATAGTGACAGTATTGGGCAGCGTCACTCATCCTGTGAGTGGACACACCACCATAGTGACAGTATTGGGCAGCGTCACTCATCCTGTGAGTGGACACACCGCCATAGTGACAGTATGGGCAGCGTCACTCATCCTGTGAGTGGACACACCGCCATAGTGACAGTATTGGGCAGCGTCACTCATCCTGTGAGTGGACACACCGCCATAGTGACAGTATTGGGCAGCGCCACTCATCCTGTGAGTGGACACACCACCATAGTGACAGTATTGGGCAGCGTCACTCATCCTGTGAGTGGACACACGCCATAGTGACAGTATTGGGCAGCGTCACTCATCCTGTGAGTGGACACACCGCCATAGTGACAGTATTCGGCAGCGTCACTCATCCTGTGAGTGGACACACCACCATAGTGACAGTATTGGGCAGCGTCACTCATCCTGTGAGTGGACACACCGCCATAGTGACAGTATTGGGCAGCGCCACTCATCCTGTGAGTGGACACACCGCCATAGTGACAGTATTGGGCAGCGTCACTCATCCTGTGAGTGGACACACCGCCATAGTGACAGTATTGGGCAGCGTCACTCATCCTGTGAGTGGACACACCGCCATAGTGACAGTATTGGGCAGCGTCACTCATCCTGTGAGTGGACACACCGCCATAGTGACAGTATTGGGCAGCGTCACTCATCCTGTGAGTGGACACACCGCCATAGTGACAGTATGGGCAGCGTCACTCATCCTGTGAGTGGACACACCGTCATAGTGACAGTATTGGGCAGAGTCACTCATCCTGTGAGTGGACACACCGTCATAGTGACAGTATTGGGCAGCGCCACTCATCCTGTGAGTGGACACACCGCCATAGTGACAGTATTGGGCAGCGCCACTCATCCTGTGAGTGGACACACCGCCATAGTGACAGTATTGGGCAGCGTCACTCATCCTGTGAGTGGACACACCGCCATAGTGACAGTATTGGGCAGCGCCACTCATCCTGTGAGTGGACACACCGCCATAGTGACAGTATTGGGCAGCGTCACTCATCCTGTGAGTGGACACACCGCCATAGTGACAGTATTGGGCAGCGTCACTCATCCTGTGAGTGGACACACCGCCATAGTGACAGTATTGGGCAGCGCCACTCATCCTGTGAGTGGACACACCGCCATAGTGACAGTATTGGGCAGCGCCACTCATCCTGTGAGTGGACACACCGCCATAGTGACAGTATTGGGCAGCGCCACTCATCCTGTGAGTGGACACACCGCCATAGTGACAGTATTGGGCAGCGCCACTCATCCTGTGAGTGGACACACCGCCATAGTGACAGTATTGGGCAGCGTCACTCATCCTGTGAGTGGACACACCGCCATAGTGACAGTATTGGGCAGCGCCACTCATCCTGTGAGTGGACACACCGCCATAGTGACAGTATTGGGCAGCGTCACTCATCCTGTGAGTGGACACACCGCCATAGTGACAGTATTGGGCAGCGTCACTCATCCTGTGAGTGGACACACCGCCATAGTGACAGTATTGGGCAGCGCCACTCATCCTGTGAGTGGACACACCGCCATAGTGACAGTATTGGGCAGCGCCACTCATCCTGTGAGTGGACACACCGCCATAGTGACAGTATTGGGCAGCGTCACTCATCCTGTGAGTGGACACACCGCCATAGTGACAGTATTGGGCAGCGCCACTCATCCTGTGAGTGGACACACCGCCATAGTGACAGTATTGGGCAGCGTCACTCATCCTGTGAGTGGACACACCGCCATAGTGACAGTATTGGGCAGCGCCACTCATCCTGTGAGTGGACACACCGCCATAGTGACAGTATTGGGCAGCGCCACTCATCCTGTGAGTGGACACACCGCCATAGTGACAGTATTGGGCAGCGTCACTCATCCTGTGAGTGGACACACCGCCATAGTGACAGTATTGGGCAGCGCCACTCATCCTGTGAGTGGACACACCGCCATAGTGACAGTATTGGGCAGCGCCACTCATCCTGTGAGTGGACACACCGCCATAGTGACAGTATTGGGCAGCGTCACTCATCCTGTGAGTGGACACACCGCCATAGTGACAGTATTGGGCAGCGTCACTCATCCTGTGAGTGGACACACCGCCATAGTGACAGTATTGGGCAGCGCCACTCATCCTGTGAGTGGACACACCGCCATAGTGACAGTATTGGGCAGCGTCACTCATCCTGTGAGTGGACACACCGCCATAGTGACAGTATTGGGCAGCGCCACTCATCCTGTGAGTGAACACACCGCCATAGTGACAGTATTGGGCAGCGCCACTCATCCTGTGAGTGGACACACCGCCATAGTGACAGTATTGGGCAGCGTCACTCATCCTGTGAGTGACACACCGCCATAGTGACAGTATTGGGCAGCGCCACTCATCCTGTGAGTGAACACACCGCCATAGTGACAGTATTGGGCAGCGCCACTCATCCTGTGAGTGGACACACCGCCATAGTGACAGTATTGGGCAGCGCCACTCATCCTGTGAGTGGACACACCGCCATAGTGACAGTATTGGGCAGCGCCACTCATCCTGTGAGTGAACACACCGCCATAGTGACAGTATTGGGCAGCGCCACTCATCCTGTGAGTGGACACACCGCCATAGTGACAGTATTGGGCAGCGCCACTCATCCTGTGAGTGGACACACCGCCATAGTGACAGTATTGGGCAGCGCCACTCATCCTGTGAGTGGACACACCGCCATAGTGACAGTATTGGGCAGCGCCACTCATCCTGTGAGTGGACACACCGCCATAGTGACAGTATTGGGCAGCGCCACTCATCCTGTGAGTGGACACACGCCATAGTGACAGTATTGGGCAGCGTCACTCATCCTGTGAGTGGACACACCGCCATAGTGACAGTATTGGGCAGCGCCACTCATCTTGTGAGTGGACACACCGCCATAGTGACAGTATTGGGCAGCGCCACTCATCCTGTGAGTGGACACACCGCCATAGTGACAGTATTGGGCAGCGCCACTCATCCTGTGAGTGGACACACCGCCATAGTGACAGTATTGGGCAGCGCACTCATCCTGTGAGTGGACACACCGCCATAGTGACAGTATTGGGCAGCGCACTCATCCTGTGAGTGGACACAC
Organism: Procambarus virginalis; assembly: GCA_020271785.1. Taxonomy (NCBI): domain Eukaryota; kingdom Metazoa; phylum Arthropoda; class Malacostraca; order Decapoda; family Cambaridae; genus Procambarus; species Procambarus virginalis. Next base: position 91,201 of record WNGS01151992.1, read on the forward strand.
CGCCATAGTGACAGTATTGGGCAGCGTCACTCATCCTGTGAGTGGACACACCGCCATAGTGACAGTATTGGGCAGCGCCACTCATCATGTGAGTGGACACACCGCCATAGCGCATGTACAACACTCCCCAATAGGAAGAAAACCCGCTGGGTTGTTCATCCTGTCACTTGTACCCAGACACAGCTGGGACTTGCTTAACTGTCTCAAGTGAACAGCTTCACACAGATGTTATTTGTAGTGTTATTTACCAAGCTAAACANACCTTTTACTTCCTACATACATCCCCCCTATCTTTCATTCACTGCTTTTTCCTTCACTGAACGTAGTCCCATACTTACAAATGGGACAGACAGGCGGGCTAAACTATAGACCCGTGTCACTGACAAGTGTCCATGCAAAGTGCCGGAGAAAGTAATGAGGATGAGAATAGCGGAACACCCGCGAGACGATACACTTTGTAACGGAAGGGATCCACGGGTTTAGATGAGGGAAGGTCGTGAACGTCCTCTCATGAGAAGAACATTCACATCCTCTATTACCTAGGTTCGAACCTTCGCCACGGCCCTTGTGGATTTGTTTATTTGTTTATTTGGTTCTGTTCCGGTGTACAAGACGGAAATACATGCAGGGATAACTTGGTGAATCATTAAACTGGGTAAGAAAGAAAGTGAAAATTAGAGGAACCAGATAATGACAATAGTTAATTATTATGATATTATTATTATCATTATAATGATAATTTATCATTATCATTATAATGAACCAGTTAAAGTGTTGAAACTCGAAGGATAGTGAGAATTGAGGTCCCAAATTACCCGTGTCTTACAGACGATGAGTCACAATAACGGGGCTGAAGAGATAATGACCAAACCACTCATCAGAAGCTGAGGAGACGACGACGTTTCGGTCCATCTTAGACCATTATCAAGATGTGATCTACTCGTTTCTTGGGGCCATTACGGCTCCTGATTTGTGTGAGTGAACCAGCCGGAGGTGTAACAACCTTGTTTAACTGCTTAATTAATCCCACCTGTTCTTTCATGGTTGATCTGATCCCGTTTGATCAACTGATGGGAGCAGTTGATCACCCATCCTGTGGGTGGTAGTGGACCCCATACCCATCCTGCGGGTGGTAGTGGACCCCATACCCATCCTGTGGGTGGTAGTGGACCCCATACCCATCCTGTGGGTGGTAGTGGACCCATACCCATCCTGTGGGTGGTAGTGGACCCCATACCCATCCTGTGGGTGGTAGTGGACCCCATACCCATCCTGTGGGTGGTAGTGGACACCATACCCATCCTGTGGGTGGTAGTGGACCCCATACCCATCCTGTGGGTGGTAGTGGACCCCATACCCATCCTGTGGGTGGTAGTGGACCCCCATACCCATCCTGTGGGTGGTAGTGGACCCCATACCCATCCTGTGGGTGGTAGTGGACCCCATACCCATCCTGTGGGTGGTAGTGGACCCCATACCCATCCTGTGGGTGGTAGTGGACCCCATACCCATCCTGTGGGTGGTAGTGGACCCCATACCCATCCTGTGGGTGGTAGTGGACCCCATACCCATCCTGTGGGTGGTAGTGGACCCCATACCCATCCTGTGGGTGGTAGTGGACCCCATACCCATCCTGTGGGTGGTAGTGGACCCCATGCTCATCCTGTGGGTGGTAGTGGACCCCATGCCCATCCTGTGGGTGGTAGTGGACCCCATGCCCATCCTGTGGGTGGTAGTGGACCCCATACCCATCCTGTGGGTGGAAGTGGACCCCATGCCCATCCTGTGGGTGGTAGTGGACCCCATACCCATCCTGTGGGTGGTAGTGGACCACATACCCATCCTGTGGGTGGTAGTGGATCCCATACCCATCCTGTGGGTGGTAGTGGACCACATACCCATCCTGTGGGTGGTAGTGGACCACATACCCATCCTGTGGGTGGTAGTGGACCCCATACCCATCCTGTGGGTGGTAGTGGACCCCATACCCATCCTGTGGGTGGTAGTGGACCCCATACCCATCCTGTGGGTGGTAGTGGACCCCCCCATACCCATCCTGTGGGTGGTAGTGGACCCCATACCCATCCTGTGGGTGGTAGAGGACCCCATACCCATCCTGGGTACGTAACTGGAGCCATAACTCTTCATGTGGACGACATGAAGCAATTACAGGGGCACAAAATTGGTTCAGGAACTGTCCACATATTACAGAAATGGGTGAAGGCAGAAATGGGTGAAGGCAGAAATAGGTGAAGAAAGAAGTCCAGTAGCAAAAATACAATCTTGACTTAGAGAAATGTGTTATACTTATTTTTTGTTAGAACATATTTCTTGTGTTTAGGAGAAACGCGAAGGAAGTGAAGGAAAATTTTTACAAATAAAAGACAGCAGAAACACTGAAATTGACTTGTTGAATTTTCATGTAAAAAGAGTCACCAGATTCTTGAAAATGGAGTAAATCTGGTGTATTTGGGATTTATGTCTTGTGTAAACTGTTTCCCCCCAATCATCATACCAATCTCCAGTTTTTTTTCTTCTCGAAATGTACATGAAATGTTTATTTTGCTGTTCAAGAAATATTCGGGAATTAAATATCATTACAATATACTCAGCTGTTACTGTGAGAGCTGATCTGTGTCAATGTTTGCAAGTGTTAGAAGAGTTTTGAGGAATTTATAACCTAGATTTGCAAAACCTTGACCAGCTTCAGGGGGGTTGGACGGCAAATGGATGTTAGAGATTGACCCCAGCAAGTGTAATGTTATGATGCGAAAAAGAAGATTGAAGACTTATGAATTGGAAAGAGATAAACATTGGCGAGTGGATATCAATCCTCCATTAGAGGCAGATGTCAACAGAATAGCATCAATTGTTCTGGCGAACAACAGAATGGCATTTATCAACCTAATTAAACATTTTGTCAAGGCATTATTTAAGACAAGGCCAAGACTGCACATCTTCAGCTAAAGATCCATTAGTCGTGAGTAACAACAACAGACTTGAGAAAGTGCAGACATTTGCAACATGACTGTTGCCAGCGGTAGGAGGGTTNTGAGGATAGGCCTATAATGTGTTAATGCTATTACTGTCTATGGAGTGGGTGGCTAGGTCAATATAGCCTAAGGATAGACAGACCTCTGAGAAGGATGAAAGATAAGAACAAAGATAATATCAAAGAACAAGTCTAAATAGCAGTTGATTATGCAATAACTTAAAAAAAAATTCAAAAGTTGCAATTCAGTTTTGCAAGGTAATGTCTCATTTCTGGAAATCAATGTTTCAACGCCATTGTGCCATAAAATTGCAAGGTACTGACCCTCCAGAACTACAATGCAATCTCCAAACTTCGCCACAACTCTGTATTACTGCAGAACCTGCTATGTTACTCTAAACTGGATCTGAGGTAATGATTCCAACTCCGATATTGTTGCTAGACAGTTTAAGAGAATGATAGCATCTCGGTCAAACTTACACACATATAGTTGCAGATTGATGTGCAATGTGCAGTATGATTCGTTATCTAGGGTTGATTGCCATCCTGTTGAGTGTCCACGGATAGGTCATTTCTATTTGCAATTCAGATAGAGTGTGAGGGGCAGACTTACAATGTCTGGTTATACGATGAGATGATAGAAGATTATGCATCTCATTGTACGACATTGGGGGGGGGACTATTAACATCTTTATTGACAAAAAGGAATTACAATTTTGCCTAATTCTGAGGAATTCAATTAGATCTTATTAGAGTGAGGATAATGCTGGTATTCACTGTCACGCAGGACAGAGGGTCATACACAAGACAATAGGTCTAAACTGTAGGCTGAAGCACATATATATCATGGTTACAATCAACGACATTAGACAGTATACATGCTTCAATTTACGAGTATGTAAATCCAACTTTCTATAGTGTTAATGGCGAGGAAAGGCACCAAGAGAGCCAGAAGTCATGGAGACCTCACTAAGCAAGGCTGGTGAGCTATTTAGAGATGCCTTGGAAACGCATTAGTTGAGATGTAAGCACATAGGTGAGCTAGCTAGCTCGCGTTGGGAAGTGGATGACTGTCGATGTGCACAAATCCACAAGGGCCATGACGAGGATTCGAACTTACGTCCGAGAGGATGTGGTGCCTCCTCGTCCTCCTTGCCAGGTGAACAGTCACACAGCAAGCCGTCTAAGCATTGAATCTCAAGAAATATCGAACATTAGCTCTTCCGATAATTGATTCCGGTGTTGATATCGAGACACCGTCAGTGGACAGATCATTACAGTGTTGAGAGCCTCTATGGCAAATGAAGCATGAATATAAGTAGTGTGTGTGCTGACTAACCACGATTCTGTTAACACATTTGTCATTATATTCGTGGCATTGTAGAATTGCCCAGTTAGAGACCTGAGAGACTGTGAACTCGAGTTGGAACAACCATTTGAGTAAAGGTTCTGTCGGACACACATATGTGCTCAGAGCACATATGTGTGTGTGAGTCTCTCCAACACATGTGAAACTATAATGTCGTACATGCAAATTATGTCCCGAACATGCCATTGAGCTCCTGTGAACATCTATTAAGGAACGGCACTGGCATTAGGCAGCTATGAGAGAAAGCATGCCATATATATTGCAGGGTCAGATATAAGGAAAGACTGCAAATACAGGTGTAGATGTTTTATGATGCCTCGTCAGGGGTTATCTTGAGGTTATCTTGAGATGATTTCGGGGCTTTTAGTGTCCCCGCGGCCCGGTCCTTGACCAGGCCTCCACCCCCAGGAAGCAGCCCGTGACAGCTGACTAACACCCAGGTACCTATTTTACTGCTAGGTATCAGGGGCATAGGGTGAAAGAAACTCTGCCCATTGGTTCTCGTCGGCGCCGGGATCGAACCCGGGACCACAGGATCACAAGTCCAGTGTGCTGTCCGCTCGGCCGACCGGCTCGTCGAATAAGGAAATTTTCCCAAGCCATGTACGTAGCATTATGAGCAATAAACTAGCTTTAATTTACGACCATTTAGTAAATGGTGACACAACCATTTACACATGGTTGTGGCACTGATCTCTTCTCCCTCAAAATATATACCTGTCATCCCCATCAACTGGAAACATATCATACATACGTCAAGAAAATATCATGGAACAGAAACTTGAATTCCTTGCTTCACAGGTTTAGTTAGACGGAACTTATAACCTGACAAAATTCATTTTGGATTCTGTGCTGTTTCTCTAAGAACCTGACCCCTGTTGATAGCCACTGTCAATGTCAATGTTGGTGGTATACTACATTTTCCTTATTGCACATAGCCGTAGTTCGAGCAAGGTAATTTAAGACACAGGGTAACCATCCAACTCAGGAGGAGTGCCGGACCAGACCAACTCCTTCAAGGAGTGCCGGACCCACCGGGCTGTGGTGGGTATGTGGGCCTGTGGGCCACTCCAAGGAAAACTGCCTGGTAGATCAAACTCTCACAAGTCAAGTCTGGCCTCGGGCCGGGCTTGGGGAGTAGAAGAACTCCCAGAACACCATCAACCAGGTATCAACCAGGTATCAACCAGGTATCAACCAGGTAAGGAGCTGCCTCGTATGGGCCAACAGGCCATGTTCTAATGAATGTTAGATGGTAGAAGTCTTTGTGATTCCATCCAGATCAGTGAGGTGCATTGAGCAGTTCGATCTCTGTCTTGCTCCAATGGTTTTCTCACCGTTAGGCAAGAAGCCTTGAACCTCTTTATGCTAGACTGAACGGAGATGGAGAATATCGTCTGTGAAATATCAATATTTTGGCTCGTGATCACCCTGTGTTTGTCTTTGAATATGTAGTGGCAATTGATGCTATTGAAGTAGAAAGGGATGAAGAGAGAGAGAACCACGCATAAAGAGAAGTACCAAAAAGTTAGAGAAATGCCTCGGAGAGACACAGCAAAGAGAATTCTGAAGGAATTCCATTAAAGTTTATGTAATGAGTAAGCTGAAAGAAGCTGCAGGAAGCTGCAGGAAGCTGTAGGAAGATTACCACCATCTTTTGCCTGTGTTTTGTCAGACAATGGAGGCGAAGAGAAGAAGGAAGAAAAAGAACATGAAAGAGATATAGAGACCAATAAACAGAAGCGAATCAAATAGTACATACACGAATGAGGAACCAATTCAAAGGAATCATGAGATCGACGAAGAGGCAACATTAGAGTGACATTGAGCATTTGAGTTTGAGTGACATTGAGCATTTGAGTTTGAGTGACATTGAGCATTTGAGTTTGAGTGACATTGAGCATTTGAGTTTGAGTGACATTGCGTCTAAAGACTAATACTTAAACTGCTCTCGATAGACGCACCAAAAGGAAGATAATCATCAGAGTCAGTGTGAACAAACTCTACATAAAAATGGAAGAATTATCAAGGAATCAGTTTGTCTATAAACACATATTACTAACAACTTATACGCTAATATAAAATTATTCCATACCTGAACACATGCTGGATAATTGATTTGAACGTACATTGTCCTATGTCTAACTGAAACCCGTTGTTACCAAGAGTAATTGCGTTGTTTCGTCCCATGGGTGATTCGTCCTCGTTACAAATATTTAGACCTAGAATGTCAGACATATATTAAGGAGCCTTTAAGGGAGTTTACTGCCGGATGGAAGAAACTGACTACCTTGACTGTAATCTGGCTCTCAGCTCTTCCCTCTCTTGATCATACAAGGGCACCCAGCCTCCAGGCAGTTCTGTATGGCCAGTAAGAACAGTTAAGTCTACATAGACGTGCGCTATTATATCTAGCCTCTTAGAAAACACATACACACTCACACATATGTCAGTTGTTTCACTGGGAGGACTACACACTGTGTCTTATACTGTAACTACAGTATACTTAGGTACACACACACACACACACACACACACACACACACACACACACACACACACACACACACACACACACACACACACACACACACTGGAAACTCGAAACTCAGATGAGTCACAGAGATGTTAGGAAGTTTTCTTTTAGCGTGAGAGTAGTGGAAAAATGGAATGCACTTAAGGAACAGGTTGTGGAAGCAAATACTATTCATACTTTTAAGACTAGGTATGATAGGGAAATGGGATAGGAGTCATTGCTGTAAACAACCGATGGCTGGAAAGGCGGGATCCAAGAGTCAATGCTCGATCCTGCAAGCACAAATAGGTGAGTACAAATAGGTGAGTACACCCACACACACACACACACACACACACACACACACACACACACACACACACACACACACACACACACACACACACACGCACACCCTAATATATTCCACTTCAACACCCTCTCCACCACCAGACCCTATCACCCTCCACCCTTCACTCAACCCCACCCCTCCTCCTTACCCATACCCACCCTCCCTCCCTTCCTACCTCCCCTAGCCTGCCCCTCCCTACCCAAACCCCCTCCCTATAAATAGACTTTAAGCGCCCTGATTACGCGCGGCAAAATATGCAAAGTAGCGAACTAAATGCTTCCATAATTACAAAAGTTGGCGGAGGGAGCGGACCAAGACCAAAAATAAAGGCGTGCTATTGGCGGCCTTCGTGGACGCCTGTGAGGGGGGGGGGGGGGGGGTTATGGGGGGGCTGGTGGAGGGGGGGGGAGTGTGGGGGGGGGTGTGGGGGGGGGGAGTGTGGGGGGGCAGTACAAACTATTCACATGTTCTTGACTACCGAGATGTGAGGTCCAGGTCATTATGGCTCGACAATTAGCCTTGTACTTGTTAGTGGTTCTTCTGGTGCCTTTCTTATTCTTATTCTTTCTTAACCTTGATCACCCTTGTTCTTGAAATATCTTTTTTTTTTTAAGTCTCTTACACACACACCTCTTTGTCCGTTTCTGTGAGAACTTTCGCCTCGTCACCCAAATCACGTGGTGTTTTAATGTTGTTTCTCCCTGTGTGGCAATCCAGTAGCTTGGGTTGGTCCTTAGCTTGTGGTGCTACGTCGTTCTCATCATGCACGTCTGCGTTCAATCCCCGACCGTCCAAGTGGTTGGGCACCATTCCTTTCCCCCGTCCCATCCCAAATCCTTATCCTGACCCCTTCCCAGTGCTATATAGTCGTAATGGCTTGGCGCTTTCCCCTGATAATTCCTTCCTTCCCTCCTTAAGTGAAAGGAACTGCAGTGTGATATCTTTATATTTCATAAATATATGAATTCGACCTCTAATCTTCATCTCATCTGTAATCCATCATCTCATCTCTAATCTCATTTCTAATCTTCTGTTCTACTTCTTTCATCTTCTGTGCTTTATGTAGTGTCTCTGACTCTCTAGTAGGTCCCAGGTGCCAGATTCACGAAGCAGTTACGCAAGCACTTACGAACCTGTCCATCTTTCCTCAATCTTTGACGGCTTTGGTTACATTTATTAAACAGTTTACAAGCAGGAAAACTTGCCAATCAACTGTTGTTATTGTTATAAACAGCCTCCTGGTGCTTCGGAGCTCATTAACTGTTTAATATTTGTAAACAAAGCCGCCAAAGATTGAGAAAAGATGTACAGGTTCGTAAGTGCTTGCGTAACTGCTTCGTGAATCCGGGTCCTGTTGCCTGTATTGACGAGTTTCTTGTTCTGAATTCTTAAGCTTTAATATGTATTCGAACGCAGTGATCGCTAGTCCCTGGAATCATCTTGTTATCTTGAGGTTATCTTGAGGTTATCTTGAGGTTATCTTGAGGTTATCTTGAGGTTATCTTGAGGTTATCTTGATGTGTCTCATTTGTCTCAACTCTCAAAGTCTAGTGTTGGAAAAGTCTTGGAGGTGGGAAAGTCTTCCTCTCCTCTTGTTGGTTCTGTGATATGCTGCCTCAGAAAGTTTTTGCCTACTGCATCCACAAACTTTACTCTCCATGTCTCGTCACCCTTGAGGGGTGATCATCCAGTCTATTTCCCACTGATTAAAATCCTCACATATTTTAGTCTTCTCTGCCTTTACTAACGGTGTGGCTCTTCTTGTATTAGCATGAAGTAGACCTTACTGGCTTTTATTGTGTGGTGGCACGCTGTATTTTCCGATACAACTTTACTATAGCTCTTACTGAAGGTTTTCTTAGTATGTTGTGTATAAGTTGTGTATAAGTTGTGTATATTATGTATCTTAGTATGATCTTAATACACCGATAACAAGATGGCTACTTCTCCTCCTCTGTTCACCCTCTCCTTCCTTATTACTGATATCCTTGTGGGAAGATAGCATAAGCTACAACTCAGTCATATATATGTCTAGCCTACGCTTGAAACAATCCAAGGGTCCTACTTTTATTTATGTTATTCGGTAATTGGTTCCACTAATCTACAACCTTGTTACCGAATCAGTATTTACCCAGGTTACATAAGGCTAGATATTCTTGTAGTAGAAAATGGAAGCGGCTGGCGAAAGTGACGTACTGTCCCGTTTTCTGTTTGGGTCCTCTGGTAGGTTAGGCTAAGGGCACTTTAAATTGATCGTTTTCTTGACGTTGGGATGACCTTAGGAGGACGGCCTGCATTCCCTGGTCATTCCCTGGCCATTCCCTGGTCATTCCCTGGCCATTCCCTGGTCATTCCCTGGCCATTCCCTGGTCATTCCCTGGCCATTCCCTGGTCATTTGTGATATACCTTTCTTTCCAAATTTCTTTCACTTCCTTCCTGAGGTATGACATGTTCTGCTTTAATATGTTCTTCGCTTTCTATTCTTATTTGTATTTATTTTCTATTCTTTTTCTGTTCTTCTCCTTTGTTCATATCACAACTTGCTGGGTTGTACAGCCTCCCTCAAAGTTGTAAATGATTTGTTCTATATTTTTCACTGTTTCTCAGTTGCATTCTCTTTTTATCTATCTTTTCCATTGTCAATCTTACTTTCTCTGTTATCTTACTTTATTCTTCTTCCACTGTCTTTATTTTGTCCTGCAGCTCCATTCACGTCTTAATTCGAGATTTATTTTCTTGCTTCAAGTCTAATATGTATAGTTCAATATTCATGGAAAGTTTTATAGCTTATTCTAAGACTTCTTTGGAAGGAAAGTCTTGTTGACTTCCTTCAGAAGTTTAGTTTGAAAGTTTAGTTTAAGAAAATCTGTCTCGCCAGCCCACTTATCTTCTCTTGCTTCGTCTCCTTTATCACCTATTTTCACATGTTGTTTTTTATATGATCATCTATTCTTTCTTTGAGTTTTGTTATTGTCTTAATCTCACTCTTAAAGTCCTCTATTGACAACAATTTCTTGTGATTATCTTTATCTCTTAATTGGTCATGCCAATTCCTGTTATTAATTAGTTATTCCTAATTCCTATACCTTGCTTCTTCTTCAGCATCCTTATTTTCCTCCTTGTTTCTCACACTTGTCTTAGGTCTGTGTCTCAATCTTCCCTCCACTCTTTCTCCCTCATTTTATTGATCCTAAATGCTCCCCAATTTAAATACTTACAATTTACAAACGACTCACAAGATCCTCACAAAATTCCTTGTCACTGTCACTCAGTGAGTTGTCACTGAGAGGTCACTCAGTGGTTGTGTCCCTCCTCCAGGTCAAGGTCCTCAAGGAATGTTGCACTTGAATCACAATTTTATTTACTTAAAATCTACTTTTAACCCCACCTTCCACCCATAATTCTGAGTGTCCAGGATCCAGGAGCTTTTACCTCGTCCAGTAAGCTATCGCGGAAGCCTTAACCTCCCAACCCGTTCTCGCACTTGCTTATAGTCAATATCTTGCTTATGAATAAGTGCATATGTGACATACTAATTTATTGTGAATATTTGAGTTTACCTTGAAATTCTGAATAGAAAACCACAACCTAACCTAACCTTCTTAGAATGTTAAGATATTACAATTAGTACTGAATCTATACGTATATTGATATTATAGTTTTATAAAAATAATAAAACAAAACTAAAATATTTAAATAAATTGTAAAGTAACTCAGGATATTGTCAAATTTTGTATAAAATCTCTATTGTTTAATAAAACTGAGAGGAAAAGTTTGTGCCTTGAAAAAAAAATATGGCTTGGAATATGTCACATATGTACTTATTTACCAATTAAATAGTGACTATAAGCAATAAGTCACGTGTGTGCTGTCTTGTGTGAGAGCGGGTTGCACAACCCGTTGTTGCACTTGCTTATAGTCAATATCTTGCTTATGAATAAGTGCATATGTGACATACAAATTTATTGTGAATATTTCAAAGGTTGAGAGGCTCCTCCAAAGGTTGATAGGCTTTAATTCCAACACTAAACCTCGTCCATGGAGGAAGAATGAGGCTTCAGGAGGTGTTGATGTTCCCGGAGTCATCTGTTACTGTGGGAGTGACGGAAGACTCTCCCACATTACCACCCATCCACCACTGCTCCACTCCCACCTGTTGTGTTACAGGAGGAAGTGGACCAGTGGTGGATGGGTGTTAGCGTCAACAGTGAGTGGATAGGGGGTAGTGATGGTGGAAGAGGGATATAGCGTTGTTGGCAATGGAAAAGAACAGTGTTGTGGTGTGTGAAGATGTGTTGTTGAAGGTGGAGGGATGTGAATGCCGTGGGAGATGGCTTCTAAGACATTGGATAGGGTGAGAGGGGCGTTCTTTTCAGCCAGTCATAGTATCATTTCCAGCTGGCTGTTGGCTCAATACCAGTTCCAGCCTTGTTCCTTGAATGGAATAATGTGATTATCCAGAACTCGAAGCCACGTCTCTGCTACAATGCAAACAGATCTCCTAAAACAAGCTAAAAGAGATAGGTTCACTCCTCATTCGTTCCTAAATGCGGTCTGTTCTCAATGTTTCAGAATCTCCTTCATCCTCTCTCTCTCTCTCTCTGTCTGTCTCTCTCTCTCTCTGTCTCTCTGTCTCTCTCTCTCTCTCTCTCTCTCTCTCTCTCTCTCTCTCTCTCTCTCTCTCTCTCTCTCTCTCTTTCTCTCTCTCTCTCTCTCTCTCATCCCTGTCTCATGTAGTCAATATACACTTCTCTCTTCCATGCCTCAATATCTCTCTTTCCTCATATTTTACCTCTTCCTCCTTACCTTTTACTTCCTACATACATCCCCCCCTATCTTTCATTCACTGCTTTCTTCCTTCACTGAACGTAGTCCCAATACTTACAAATGGACAGACAGGCGGGACTAAACTATAGACCCGTGTCACTGACAAGTGTTCCATGCAAAGTGCCGGAGAAAGTAATGAGGATGAGAATAGCGGAACACCCGCGAGACGATACACTTTGTAACGGAAGGGATCCACGGGTTTAGATGAGGGAAGGTCGTGAATGTCCTCCCACGAGAAGAACATTCACACCCTCTATTACCTAAGTTCGAACCCATGCCACGGCCCTTGTGGATTTGTTTATTTGTTTATTTGGTTCTGTTCCGGTGTACAAGACGGAAATACATGCAGGGATAACTTGGTGAATCATTAAACTGGGTAAGAAAGAAAGTGAAAAGTAGAGGAACCAGATAATGACACTGGTTCATTATAATGATATTATTATTATCATTATAATGATAATTTATCATTATCATTATAATGAACCAGTTAAAGTGTTGAAACTCGAAGGATCGTGAGAATTGAGGTCCCAAATTACCCGTGTCTTACAGACGATGCGTCACAATAACGGGGCTGAAGAGATAATGACCAAACCACTCATCAGAAGCTGAGGAGACGACGACGTTTCGGTCCATCTTAGACCATTATCAAGATGTGATCTACTCGTTTCTTGGGGCCATTACGGCTCCTGATTTGTGTGAGTGAACCAGCCGGAGGTGTAACAACCTTGTTTAACTGCTTAATTAATCCCACCTGTTCTTTCATGGTTGATCTGATCCCGTTTGATCAACTGATGGGAGCAGTTGATCACCCATCCTGTGGGTGGTAGTGGACCCCATACCCATCCTGTGGGTGGTAGTGGACCCCATACCCATCCTGTGGGTGGTAGTGGACCCCATACCCATCCTGTGGGTGGTAGTGGACCCCATACCCATCCTGTGGGTGGTAGTGGACCCCATACCCATCCTGTGGGTGGTAGTGGACCCCATACCCATCCTGTGGGTGGTAGTGGACCCCATACCCATCCTGTGGGTGGCAGTGGACCCCCATACCTATCCTGTGGGTGGTAGTGGATCCCATACCCATCCTATGGGTGGTAGTGGACCCCATACCCATCCTGCGGGTGGTAGTGGACCCCATACCCATCCTGTGGGTGGTAGTGGACCCCATACCCATCCTGTGGGTGGCAGTGGACCCCCCATACCTATCCTGTGGGTGGTAGTGGATCCCATACCCATCCTATGGGTGGTAGTGGACCCCATACCCATCCTGCGGGTGGTAGTGGACCCCATACCCATCCTGTGGGTGGTAGTGGACCCCATACCCATCCTGTGGGTGGTAGTGGACCCCATACCCATCCTGTGGGTGGTAGTGGACCCCATACCCATCCTGTGGGTGGTAGTGGACCCCATACCCATCCTGTGGGTGGTAGTGGACCCCATACCCATCCTGTGGGTGGCAGTGGACCCCCCATACCCATCCTGTGGGTGGTAGTGGACCCCATACCCATCCTGTGGGTGGTAGTGGACCCCATACCCATCCTGTGGGTGGTAGTGGACCCCATACCCATCCTGTGGGTGGTAGTGGACCCCATACCCATCCTGTGGGTGGTAGTGGACCCCATACCCATCCTGTGGGTGGTAGTGGACCCCATACCCATCCTGTGGGTGGTAGTGGACCCCATACCCATCCTGTGGGTGGTAGTGGACCCCATACCCATCCTGTGGGTGGTAGTGGACCCCATACCCATCCTGTGGGTGGCAGTGGACCCCCCCATACCCATCCTGTGGGTGGTAGTGGATCCCATACCCATCCTGTGGGTGGTAGTGGACCCCATACCCATCCTGTGGGTGGTAGTGGACCCCATACTCATCCTGTGGGTGGCAGTGGACCCCCATACCTATCCTGTGGGTGGTAGTGGATCCCATACCCATCCTATGGGTGGTAGTGGACCCCATACCCATCCTGTGCGTGGTAGTGGACCCCATACCCATCCTGTGGGTGGTAGTGGACCCCATACCCATCCTGTGGGTGGTAGTGGACCCTATACTCATCCTGTGGGTGGTAGTGGACCCCATACTCATCCTGTGGGTGGTAGTGGACCCTATACTCATCCTGTGTGTGGTAGTGGACCCCATACCCATCCTGTGGGTGGTAGTGGACCCCATAACCATCCTGTGGGTGGTAGTGGACCCCATACCCATCCTGTGGGTGGTAGTGGACCCCATACCCATCCTGTGGGTGGTAGTGGACCCTATACTCATCCTGTGGGTGGTAGTGGACCCCATACCCATCCTGTGGGTGGTAGTGGACCCTATACTCATCCTGTGTGTGGTAGTGGACCCCATACCCATCCTGTGGGTGGTAGTGGACCCCATACCCATCCTGTGGGTGGTAGTGGACCCCATACCCATCCTGTGGGTGGCAGTGGACCCCATACCCATCCTGTGGGGTGGTAGTGGATCCCATACCCATCCTGTGGGTGGTAGTGGACCCCATACCCATCCTGTGGGTGGTAGTGGACCCCATACCCATCCTGTGGGTGGTAGTGGACCCCATACCCATCCTGCGGGTGGTAGTGGACCCCATACCCATCCTGTGGGTGGTAGTGGACCCCATACCCATCCTGTGGGTGGTAGTGGACCCCATACCCATCCTGTGGGTGGTAGTGGACCCCCATACCCATCCTGTGGGTGGTAGTGGACCCTATACTCATCCTGTGGGTGGTAGTGGACCCCATACCCATCCTGTGGGTGGTAGAGGACCCCATACCCATCCTGTGGGTGGTAGTGGACCCCATACCCATCCTGTGGGTGGTAGTGGACCCCATACCCATCCTTTGGGTGGTAGTGGACCCCATACCCATCCTGTGGGGTCGTAGTAGACCCCATACCCATCCTGTGGGTGGTAGAGGACCCCATACCATCCTGTGGGTGGTAGTGGACCCCATACCCATCTGTGGGTGGTAGAGGACCCCATACCCATCCTGTGGGTGGCAGTGGACCCCATACCCATCCTGTGGGTGGTAGTGGACCCCATACCCATCCTGTGGGTGGTAGTGGACCCCATACCCATCCTGTGGGTGGTAGTGGACCCCATACCCATCCTGTGGGTGGTAGTGGACCCATACCCATCCTGTGGGTGGTAGTGGACCCCATACCCATCCTGTGGGTGGTAGTGGACCCCATACCCATCCTGTGGGTGGTAGTGGACCCCATACCCATCCTGTGGGTGGTAGTGGACCCCATACCCATCCTGGGGTGGTAGTGGACCCCATACCCATCCTGTGGGTGGTAGTGGACCCCATACCCATCCTGTGGGTGGTAGTGGACCCCATACCCATCCTGTGGGTGGTAGTGGACCCCATACCCATCCTGTGAGTGGTAGTGGACCCCATACCCATCCTGTGGGTGGTAGTGGACCCCATACCCATCCTGTGGGTGGTAGTGGACCCCATACCCATCCTGTGGGCGGTAGTGGACCCCATACCCATCCTGTGAGTGGTAGTGGACCCCATACCCATCCTGTGGGTGGTAGTGGACCCCATACCCATCCTGTGGGTGGTAGTGGACCCCATACCCATCCTGTGGGTGGTAGTGGACCCCATACCCATCCTGTGGGTGGTAGTGGACCCCATACCCATCCTGTGGGTGGTAGTGGACCCCATACCCATCCTGTGGGTGGTAGTGGACCCCATACCCATCCTGTGGGTGGTAGTGGACCCCATACCCATCCTGTGGGTGGTAGTGGACCCCATACCCATCCTGTGGGTGGTAGTGGACCCCATACCCATCCTGTGGGTGGTAGAGGACCCCATACCCATCCTGTGGGTGGTAGTGGACCCCATACCCATCCTGTGGGTGGTAGAGGACCCCATACCCATCCTGTGGGTGGTAGAGGACCCCATACCCATCCTGTGGGTGGTAGAGGACCCCATACCCATCCTGTGGGTGGTAGTGGACCCCATACCCATCCTGTGGGTGGTAGTGGACCCCATACCCATCCTGTGGGTGGTAGTGGACCCCATACCCATCCTGTGGGTGGTAGTGGACCCCATACCCATCCTGTGGGTGGTAGTGGACCCATACCCATCCTGTGGGTGGTAGTGGACCCCATACCATCCTGGGGGTGGTAGTGGACCCCATACCCATCCTGTGGGTGGTAGTGGACCCCATACCCATCCTGTGGGTGGTAGTGGACCCCATACCCATCCTGTGGGTGGTAGTGGACCCCATACCCATCCTGTGGGTGGTAGTGGACCCCATACCCATCCTGTGGGTGGTAGTGGACCCCATACCCATCCTGTGGGTGGTAGTGGACCCCATACCCATCCTGTGGGTGGTAGTGGACCCCATACCCATCCTGTGGGTGGTAGTGGACCCCATACCCATCCTGTGGGTGGTAGTGGACCCCATACCCATCCTGTGGGTGGTAGTGGACCCCATACCCATCCTGTGGGTGGTAGTGGACCCCATACCCATCCTGTGGGTGGTAGTGGACCCCATACCCATCCTGTGGGTGGTAGTGGACCCCATACCCATCCTGGGTACGTACTGGAGCCATAACTCTTCATGTGGACGACATGAAACAGTTACAGGGGGCACAAAATTGGCTCAGGAACTGTCCACATATTGCTGAAATGGGTGAAGGCAGAAATGGGTGAAGGCAGAAATGGGTGAAGGCAGAAATGGGTGAAGACAGAAATGGGTGAAGGCAGAATGGGTGAAGACAGAAATGGGTGAAGGCAGAAATGGGTGAAGACAGAAATGGGTGAAGAAGAATGGGTGAAGGCAGAAATGGGTGAAGGCAGAAATGGGTGAAGGCAGAAATGGGTGAAGGCAGAAATGGGTGAAGACAGAAATGGGTGAAGGCAGAAATGGGTGAAAGAAGAAATGGGTGAAGGCAGAAATGGGTGAAGGCAGAAATGGGTGAAGGCTGAAATGGGTGAAGGCAGAAATGGGTGAAGGCAGAAATGGGTGAAGGAAGAAATGGGAAGAAGGAAGAAATAGGTGAAGAAAGAAGTCCAGTAGCAAAAATACAATCTTGACTTTTGAGACAGTTAAGCAAGTCCCAGCTGTGTCTGGGTACAAGTGACAGGATGAACAACCCAGCGGGTTTTCTTCCTATTGGGGAGTGTTGTACATGCTGCTATGGCGGTGTGTCCACTCACAAGATGAGTGGCGCTGCCCAATACTGTCACTATGGCGGTGTGTCCACTCACAAGATGAGTGACGCTGCCCAATACTGTCACTATGGCGGTGTGTCCACTCACAAGATGAGTGACGCTGCCCAATACTGTCACTATGGCGGTGTGTCCACTCACAGGATGAGTGGCGCTGCCAATACTGTCACTATGTCGGTGTGTTCACTCACAGGATGAGTGACGCTGCCCAATACTGTCACTATGGCGGTGTGTCCACTCACAGGATGAGTGCCGCTGCCCAATACTGTCACTATGGCGGTGTGTCCACTCACAGGATGAGTGGCGCTGCCCAATACTGTCACTATGGCGGTGTGTTCACTCACAGGATGAGTGTCGCTGCCCAATACTGTCACTATGGCGGTGTGTTCACTCACAGGATGAGTGGCGCTGCCCAATACTGTCACTATGGCGGTGTGTCCACTCACAGGATGAGTGACGCTGCCCAATACTGTCACTATGGCGGTGTGTCCACTCACAGGATGAGTGGCGCTGCCCAATACTGTCACTATGGCGGTGTGTCCACTCACAGGATGAGTGACGCTGCCCAATACTGTCACTATGGCGGTGTGTCCACTCACAGGATGAGTGGCGCTGCCCAATACTGTCACTATGGCGGTGTGTCCACTCACAGGATGAGTGGCGCTGCCCAATACTGTCACTATGGCGGTGTGTCCACTCACAGGATGAGTGGCGCTGCCCAATACTGTCACTATGGCGGTGTGTCCACTCACAGGATGAGTGACGCTGCCCAATACTGTCACTATGGCGGTGTGTCCACTCACAGGATGAGTGGCGCTGCCCAATACTGTCACTATGGCGGTGTGTCCACTCACAGGATGAGTGGTGCTGCCCAATACTGTCACTATGGCGGTGTGTCCACTCACAGGATGAGTGGCGCTGCCCAATACTGTCACTATGGCGGTGTGTCCACTCACAGGATGAGTGGCGCTGCCCAATACTGTCACTATGGCGGTGTGTCCACTCACAGGATGAGTGACGCTGCCCAATACTGTCACTATGGCGGTGTGTCCACTCACAGGATGAGTGGCGCTGCCCAATACTGTCACTATGGCGGTGTGTCCACTCACAGGAGGAGTGGCGCTGCCCAATACTGTCACTATGGTGGTGTGTCCACTCACAGGATGAGTGACGCTGCCAATACTGTCACAATGGCGGTGTGTCCACTCACAGGATGAGTGACGCTGCCCAATACTGTCACTATGGCGGTGTTTCCACTCACAACATGAGTGACGCTGCCCAATACTGTCACTATGGCGGTGTGTCCACTCACAGGATGAGTGGCGCTGCCCAATACTGTCACTATGGCGGTGTGTCCACTCACAGGATGAGTGGCGCTGCCCAATAAACTCGCCCCTCGGGGCAAAATTTAAAAATTTAAATTTATTTTTTGTTAGAACATATTTTTCTGCTGTCCTTTTATTTGTAAAAAAAAATTTTCCTTCACTTCCTTCGCGTTTCTCCTAAACACAAGA